>APFE030475663.1:2604-46691 GCA_000404065.3 Pinus taeda | reverse complement strand
GGGCGGGGGGGATACTAATCCACCAAGAAATCACATGTAGATATGTTTTTTAGGGAGGAGGTCAATGTAGATCAATCACATTTATATCAATGAAAGATACTCTAAGGCACTGGTAGATTTCATTCAATTCAAACATCATACAATGCTATACTTGAACTATGAATGAGAAAAATATCTTACTTTCGTGTTACATGTGGTAGTAGTTAAGAGGAAAATTGTGAATCCATAGACTAGGTTGATAGCTATGATCATGTATCATTCCCCATTGGTCAACATATAATTTTATAATTATCACATTTCAAAGAGAATAAATCAAGAATTTCAATATATTATGATAACATCTCAAGTCTACAACTCGGTTTGGTGAATATTTTATTAATTTTGATTAATTAAAATGACTGTAGTATGCTTTTTTATTTAGTGGATTCACATTTTTTCACTCCTTTTTTTGTAGAGAACATATACATAGTGGTTACCTCAAAAGGTAATGAATGTGGAAATTACTCCACATTACTATTATTTGGCATGTTATGTATAGGGAAAGAAGCACCTAAATGCCTCATTATTAGACTTTTAAGGCATTAAATTTTTTATTGGGTTGATGGTCATTAAATGGAAATATCTAACACAAAGTGAAAGAAAATTAAATATAAAATGGATTTCGTTTTAATATTATAGAATAGGTCATTTTTAATACCAGTATAAAATCTTAGTTCTTGGTATAAACCTCCACTACAAACAATGCGAAGAAATAACTCATCAGAGGTACAATACTTCCTACTTAGCCATGAGTATGAGAAGTTAATGGAGACCACTAGTTTTAGAAGTGTTTCTGATTGTCTACTTGAATCACCATAGGAAAGTATTTGTGCATGCAGTATGTTTTTTATTTTCTATTCATTATTTTCCATGTTGTAGGTATGTTATTAAATTAACCTATAAATTACTTCTATTTATTATTAATTAATGAGTTTACTTCAATTGTATTTTCTTTTTCCCATGTGAACTAATAAATCACAAACACATGAATATACATCAATAAGAATAATGGTATTTTCTTACACCACCCCAGTGATTCTTCCATATATATGTTTGGGATGGCTATGATAAGTGTTTCTAGTTAAATCTCTTTATATTCATCACTTTTGTGCCTAGATTGGGAGAAAAAGCACAAACCCTAGCATGTTCTCAAATTCCTCATACTTTTTCTTCCCTCAATTATCTCTATTTTCCTCCTAAATTGCTAGAACAATTTAGACACAATCATTCATCCACTTATACATGCTACCTTTTATAATCATGAACCATTCCACATGGAATTTTGGCACTCAAACATATAACATGCTCTTCCTTCAATTTTATAGTCCTTATTGCACATTGATGTGTCGAATGCATTCTCTTTGAAATACCCAATCATCATACACGTTCCCTTCTATAGTTTTCTTACAATCTATCCTTCATTTGTTATCATCTTCTCCTTATACACATTCAAAATCTACGCAAATTGCTCATTTTCAATTTTGTTTTCATTTTCATATTAGTTTCTATTATTTTAATGAAACTATGATTTTACGTACTCTTCCTTAGCCATCAACTACGATTTCAATGATTATCCTTAGCCTTATATATCTATTAGGTTTTTGAAACATAGAATTAGCCATCAACTCTACAACATTGACCTCTCTCTTCAATTTTTCTAGTGTTATTCTTCCTTATTATTCTCATCATTAGCCTTTAAAGCATAGCAAACGTTGGCACAAGTGAGACTCTTCAAACTATTAATAGTGTATCCAAAATTATAATAAATCTTAGCCACCAACTATGGTTTTCAAGTTCAACAAAATTAGGGTTTTGAAATTATGCATTACTAGGGTTTTCAATTTCTACAAAACTAGGGATTCTCAAATTCCACAAAACTATATTTTCTATGTGTCAATGAACATTTAAATCTGGCTATGCTTAAATGGATATCACAAATCCTAGCATCATACTATCAAACTATAGGCTCATTGGACTCTAGCTTTTGTTCACTCAGGACAAAATGAGGTTTTCCACACTTAGCCTTTTTATCATCTTGGTTTTCCACTTCAATATACATTCATAAATATTGCCAAATTTTTTATGCTAGGTCACTACATTCTGTTTATTTATATTTTATACTCATGAAATCAAAATTTAATTCACTATGGTGGAATTTTGGCACACAACTATTAGCATTCTACATTATATTTTGTTTTCCTTCTCATCTTTAGGCTTATACTACATTTTTTATGCCGAGAGGTATCAACCTATTTTCAATTGTATAGAAGGTAGAATTTTGCTACGTATATTCTCATATGTTGAAACCACTATGTACATTGGTCAATATAGTTTCTATGTGTTTATTATGGTGTTCTAATTATGTGTGTTGTGACGTAAAAACATTAGCTATGTGTCACTTATGGTGAATCACTTATGTGCATTGGTGCATATGTGTTGGTGGTGCATCACTTATTAGTGATACCTAATATGGTGGATCATGTCTTGTGTGAATTTCTTGAGTGCATTTATTCTTAACTATGTGAGCTATGATGGATATATTATGGAATGTTGATTAAACGTCTCATTTAGGTACATCACTTATGTAAATTTCTTATGATACATCACTTAATTATGCCACTTATGTGTGTTTATGCAGTGTTTCACTTATGGGAGTCTCTCATAGTGTGTTGGCTATAAATTAATCATAATGGTCTAAAGAACAATTCCATCCATATAAGATTTTATTAGTTCATATCATTCACAACTATAATGAACAAAGATAACATCCTAAGGAAAATATATAAAGAGAAATATTATGTTGAGTTCTTTGGAAAATGAGGTTTTCCAAAAACATCATACAATTCATATGAAAATGATATTTTCAACCTTTATGAAAAATACCCACACTTAGTTTAACTTTCATCCAAAAAAATACCCCTATGCAAAGTAAAATTTATAAATGCAAGTAGAAAATGTTGATTGAAAGTCATACATGAATATAAAGTTTTTCTCTTATTGCTTTGGTTACTCTTTTATACCTCTTGGAATCAAGAAATGTATGTTAAAATACTAATAAAGAAGAAAAATAATTTGTCTAAATCCAAATAAATAAGAGAGTAATTAAGAGAAAGGATGCATCTTTCTTTTGTTTAGTAGGCATTCTTTAGATTTATTATGCATCATTTTCATTCATGGTTATTTTATTTATTAGTTTCCTCACAAGTCATTTAGCATATGCATTAGTGTTTTTGTATTATCTCAGTTGTGTCCTTATATTTCATTTATTATTTCTTAATTATAGTTTTTTTCTTTTCAGTTTAATACCCATAGACAAAATTCACAATATGTCCTTGAATGGATTTAGGAAATGAGTTGTAACATAAAATTCAAAATAGGAGTCATATTTGAAAACCATTGATTTTGTTTGAACTATTGGCACTGAGTCACAACTAGGGAAACCCCGCTCTGAGGATTCGATAGGCCTTAAAAATTATTTAGTTGAGGATATTGAAAGTTATTACATACATGAACAATAAAAAAATTGCACAAGGGAATGAGTTTTGCAAAACATTAGCTTGAGTGACTGTGGTTAGAATGCTCACATGTGCCTTGGCGAAAAACTCTTTCGAGAGCTTAACCAACTCATTTTTTAAAGTTTGTTTTATTTTTTTCACTGAAGAAAGAGACAATCCTTATATTTCATTGAACCTAAAGAAATGTTACATAATGTACAAACAAAACCATCCCTTTACATGGATTCAGGAAAAAGGGTTCTCTGCCAAAGATAAACCCCCCCTCCCGAATTAGTAATCATCAAACCCATGAGAAAAATAATATGAAAGGTTACAAGAACCCCCCACCCAAAGGGGAGCTATGGAATTCCACATTCCCTTGTGCCAACAATTATCTCCCAACTCCCCCAATTTCGCAAATCACACGAGCAACTAAATAGGTAAAACGAGCACCACCTGGACGAGTTGAGATAACCGACTAGGCACCACCAAACAACACGGACAATCTAGATAATTAATCTGGGCTACTGGATCCAACAGATCGTAACCATATTGCACGATCAAAGCAATCTAACAATAGTGTGTGATGGGGGCAGTATTAAAATCTACCCCTATGGCACGTGTTGGAAGCCCAATGGAATCACTTCTAAAATAGAAAAATCGGTAACTGCCTAAGAGTCGTGCAATCGCTGGAAAACCAGCTTGGGTGTGGTTTTTCTTCTTGAAAGTAGTAAGGGGTTAAATTTTGGCTGCTTGAAATGACCAACCTCTCATCCCACCAAAAATTTCTGCCGAACATGACGCCGAGACAGTGACTGTCTGGGTTTCGACCCCTCATGTTGCACTTCACAAACTTGAAGATTCTGTTCAACCTACTCCTGGGAGAAATGAGGCTAATCTCTACTTTTCGTCCTTCCAATAACAAACTGAAAAAATCAATCCGTGCCAGTTACCGGGGCACAATATCAAAAAATATCTCTATCCTCTGCAGCTTGATCCTCATAGAGATTTTTTATACAACTCTAAGGCATCTCCTACCATTTCATTGTAGTCCCACATTCTGCATTGTTCACCCCTTGGTTGGCCAGAATGTCTACTAGCTTAATGGAATTTCGCATGACATGGTTGAAACTAACAGATCAAAGACCCTGGAGGTGTCCTTGGATTCTTTGGTAGACTTGGATTAATCTATAGTGATTTGAAACTTTCTCCGGCCTCGAACCTCAACTGAATCTTTTCACAAAGTTTATGGTTATCTCTGAGTCCGCTTCTATAATGACATTAGAGCTATCGTTCTGAATTAGAAACTCTAGGCATTTCTCCAGAGCTATTAATTCAGCCATATTGTTAGTGGATTTTCCTAAATAGCAGTGGAAGATAAAGATAATACCTCCTTCTTCATCTCTTAGCACCCGTCCATAACTAATTGTTCTCGAGTTTCCTTTCGAAGCACCATCAATGTTGTATTTCAGATAGCCCTTCGGTGGAGGATTCCAGAAATCCTTTTCTGTAACCATTGCTATATCCTTCCTGTTTTGGCCTTGAGGAATAATCCCTTGCATTCCCAGTTGCTTGAGGGTTCTCAACTCAGTCACTGAGGGGGGATTCTTGGGGTGATTGCGAACTGTGGTACTAACTGCCTCCTTGAGCTATTTCAAGATCAAGTCAAATAAACTGTGAGGGATGGACTTTTCATCCTTGAATATTCTTTTATTCCTTTCTTTCCATACATTCCAGACTATGGAACTAGGCATGAAGGCCCGGGCCAAACTAAGGAACTCATTCTCCATATAATTTTTTCTCCACTTGTTTAGGGTATTTATTATACTTCCCTTATCCCTGTCAGTCTGATGGAAAATGTAAGAAAAAACATCCCATAGCCAGGTAGTAAAAGCATAGTTGTTAAGAATGTGCTCCATTGTATCCTCATTCTCTTCACACAACTGACATCTAGAAGGCCCTATGACACCTCTCTTCCTTATGTTGTCCCAAATCAAGATTTTCTTCTGATGAACCAACCACATGAAAAGTTTGATCTTCATCCATCCTTTGTGTCTCCAAATGTTCAGCTAGGAATTATTCAGAACATCAGAATCTAGCCCAAGGAGAATACTTTTAGCCTCCTTAAGATTAAAGGTTCCTTTAGTGTTGCTTCCCCATCTCAACTAATCCTAACCCTCTGTTACCAAGATCATCCTTTGTTTTAACAAGTCCCTGAGTGCCTTAGCTTTTATTTTTGTGGGGTTGTCAACTCTACAATTGATGTTTCTCCAGCTTCTCCACTCATCTGAGTTATAAGAAAGATCCTAGAATTCCTTTACTTTGATTAACCCTTGGGAATATGTTTCTTGCTTGAGGCTTAAAAAATCCTTATCTAATAGCGTTGGTTCTTGCTGCCATCTATCCTCCCAAAAGAGCACCAGATCTCCTTCTCTGATCTCCGAGAAACTATTTTTGGTACTAGACTTCTGTTTTTCTAGGCTTTAATCTATATATATGATCCTTTTATATTTCCTGACATTCTTATGAGATCACTAGTGTGCCAGGAGTTGGCATAGTTTTCTTTCCAGATCCTTGCCCAATGTGCTTTAGGTTGTTGAACCCATCGCTACCAAAGCTTGGCTCCAAGAAATTTACTAAGAATCTCTTGATCATTTAAGCCTAGACCCCCGTGGCTCTTGGGTTTACAGATTTTTTCCCAAGAAACAAGGGCCCATTTCTTCCTTGTTTCCTCCTTACCCCAAAGGAAATCCCTTTGAATATTTATGAAATTGTTCTAAGACTCCTTTGGGGGCTGGGAGGGTAGATAACATGAAAACCAGAATAGCTTGCATCATGGCCTTTGTCAGCATCAACCTGCCAGCAAAGTTCAAGGCTCTCAAGGTCCATTTTCTAACTTTGTCTTGCATCTTATTAAGCAACTGTTCCCAGATATTCTTGAGTATTGGTCTGGCCATGAGAGGAACTCCCAAATACTTTGAGGGGAGGGAATCCCTTTGAAATCCAAGAATTTTGGAGATATTTCTCTGAATAGAAATGTTAGTGTTAAAGAAGAAGATTTTTGACGTAGAGATTGACTTCCATACCTATGGCTCTCGCAAATTCAATAAGGATTTGATTGTAGGTTGAAGCTTCTTTGACTATGGGGATGCCTTGCAGCATGGTGTCATCAACAAATTGGTTGTGAGTTAGAGTCTAACCATTTTCAGTTAATTGAAGGCCCTTGATCTTGCCCGTGGCCTTGTCATGCTTGATGGATCGACCTAGTCCTTCCATCATGAGGATGACGAAAAAGGGAGAGAGCGGGTATCCCTGCCTGAGACCTCTAGAAGGGATAAATATCTCAGAGGGAGATCCATTTACCAAAATTGAAAAGCTGGAAGAGGTCACCAGAGCCATAACCCATCTGACCTAGTTGTGATCGAACCCAAAAGCAGTGAGAACCTTGTTGATGTAAATCCAATTCACCTTGTCATATTCTTTGGCAATATCCAATTGCATGATCATTCCAACCTACCTTTTACTAGTTAACATGTGAACCACCTCATGGGCTTGGATAATATTATTTAAAATTTGTCTACCCTCCACATAACCTGATTGTTCCTCTGACACTAAAGAAGGAGGTAGAGGTTTGAGTCTGTTAGCCACTACCTTGGATATTATCTTGTATACTATGTTACATAAAGCAATGGGTCTATACTTATCTTCAGATTGAGCTAATTCCTGTTTGGGGATAAGGGATATGAAGGTGGTGTTGAGGGATTTCAGCATGGTTTTGTCTCTCCTGGAATCCTCCACCACATTCAAAATATCCTATTTGACTATGTTCCAACAAACTTTAAAAAAATCCACATTGAAAACATCTGGGTCTGGTGCTTTTCCATTCTGCATATCTTTGAAAACCTCACTGACATCCTCTTCAGTTACTGGTTTATTTAGGTTAAAAATGTCCTCTCTAGACACCAGCTTAGGGATGTGACTTGTAATTTTCTTGATGGATTGTTTCCTATTTGAATTGTTTTCCTGAGTGATGCTTTGCAAATGCTATACCAACAAAGTTTAAATCTCCTTATGAGTGGTCTGAAACTCACCCTTCTTATCCTTTATCATTGAGATTATGTTATATGCTTTGTTAGCCATGGTGGATCTGTGAAAAAATCTTGTATTACACTCACCTTCTTTGAGCCATTGCACTCTAGACTTTTGTCTCCAAAATATTTCCTCTTGGTTGAATAAATTCTCCCATTCTTGATGGTGTTTATTACCCCGATCACTTATAATTTTATCAAAGCCATCTTTGATCAGTGCTTGGTTGAGTTCCTGAATTTTGATTTCCAATGATTTTTTATCCTCGAAAATGTTGCCAAAATCCTTCTTGTTCCATTCTTTAAGCCTAAACTTAATGTGCTTTAGTCTTTTATGAAGAAGGAAAATCTTTGATCCCTGGAACTACAAATATTATGACCACCATTTCTCAATGTTATTGATGAAATCTGGGTGGGAGAACCAGATATTTTCAAATCTGAAGGGTTTGTTCTTAGGAGAATCTAAACCCTTGATTTCCAATTGAATCGGCTAGTGATCTGATCCTCCAAAGGGAAGAAATTTTGCTATTATTTCCTTGTCCACAAGCACAAGCTCCTCTGATAACATAAACTTGTATAACTTAGAGGCTACTTGAGCCTCCCCTCCTCTTTTGTTGTTCCATGTAAAAAAACCGTTGCTCATTTCTGAGTCTACTAGTTTCATATTATCTGTGAAAGATTGGAACGCTAAGGAGTCCTTGCTTAGCACTCTGGTACCTCCTTTTTTCTCCAAAAGAGATTTGATCATGTTGAAATCCCCTTCTATTATCCAAGGAATACTAGCTTGTATGTTCCTAAGATCCATAAGGGAGTCTATCAATCTGAGTTTATCATCTACTCTTTGAGGGCCATAGACATTTGTGACCAGGAAGGTATCCAAAACTTCCACTGGTTGAATAACCGCTGATAGATAATTTCTAGATGCCTATACATCTATTATGCTAACATTTTGGGGGTTCCATAGAGTGAGAATGCCCCCTGTTGTGTTCTCTGCTTTAAATTCTAGAAACTCAAACTTATTTAGCCATTTTCTATGGATTTGTTTTAATTTCTGAATGGAGCATTTTGTTTCTTGGATGAAGATCATATTTGGCATTACTTGTTTCATTCTATAACTAAGCATTCTTTGTTTTCTTTTACTACCGAGCCCTTTGATATTCCAAGATGTGAACTTCATTATTAAAGGTTTATAAAGGAGTAGTTGGTTAGGTCTTTAATCTTACCTGAATCTATCATTAGCTTTCCACACTCCATTAAGAACTCATTATACTTTTTCCTTCCTCTCTTCTTTCTAGGATTTCTAGTGGCTAATCTTGGAGTTGATTTCACTGTTTTCACCCCTCTATACACCTGCTTATCAATGGTTTTTCCTTTATCAAACGTCCTTTCCTGAGTTTTCCATAAAAACAACTGTTGTATTCTGTTGCAGTCTTCTTGAGGTAATGAATCTATTCCTCCTGTGGTTCCCTGCATCAAGAACCCTTCCAGATCTACGTGTTCCTTATCTAGAATTTCCTGAAGTTCATGGTCCTCCTAATCTGTTTCACTCTGGGTCATTTCTTGATCCATTCCAATTCTATTTCACTCCTTATAGTCTCTCTCATATACACAATATCTTGTGTTGGGTTGTAGTCTTATTCCTTCTCTTTTTCAATAGTTACTTCTTCCATAGATTGGTCTCCTTTCGTGATTACTTCATTTTCTTCCAGAACTTGAAATTTATTCAGACTGGCCTTTTGTCCTTCATTATGTTGTAGCTTTGGTCCTTTTTTTCCTCCTTTTCCTCTGCTTGCCACTTTATGAAAGCTTTTTGTGTCCTTCATTGTATTTGGTTTGATCTTGTTGACTGCTTTACTCAGAGGGTAGTTTCTAAATAGATGTCCATGTTCATGGCATTTATGGAATCTGAATGGGATATTCTAATAATCCACTATTTGTACCCATTCCTCATAAAAAAATTCCAAGATTACTTCATCCGGAAGAGCTCCTGATAGATCCATTTCCACACAAATCCTTGCAAAAGAAGTATATTTTCCCCTTCTAGTGGCATTCGAAGCTTTGACAAACCAACCTAGTTTATTGCCTATGGCAGCAAACGATTCATTTTTCCAGTAATCAAAAGGTAGAGAATAGAGCCTTACCCAGACTAGTACTGAGGTGAAAGTATCCAATTCTGGAACAAATTTCCTAACCCAAGGTCGCATGTAGAGGCCAACAGCTGCATAAAAGTATGGTCCTCTTTTGCATATTTTGTCTTTGTCTTTGATATTTGTGAACACCACAGTAAAGAATCCCTTTGACCCAAGATGTAGATTGATGTTGCCTTTGGGTTTCTAGTGAAACTTAATCCACGTCTGTATAGGCCTTTTAAGTGGGCAATAATCCCATGAATTTACAAATAATAACGTAAGTCCCCATGTGTTCCTTGTGCACCTATAGATCAGGATCACTTAACACTACTCTAGGAGTGATCTCCATTTTGGGTCTGTAAGGTCCCTTTTGTTTTTTTCCCTTTGTTCCCTGACTTTTGTTTTCTTCCTCCTTGTCCTTTGTGCTACTTTTTTCCTTAGTTTTGCCCCATCTATCTGATTTTCATTATTTATTTTCCCTACCTCTGCAGTTTCTACAACATTACCCCGTGAAGTCTTACCTTTGCTGGCAACTGCGTCGTTGAAGGAGGGAGTGGAGCTCCCTCCTTTGCTACCCTCCATTGGGAACACGCACTGAAACTATGGGAAACGCTAGCTGCGCACTTCATGTTTGACTCCTAGATTCCTCATAAATATACTTTTTCAACAATGAAACAAGAAACTGAGTTTGTTTTATTTTTATAACCTTGGACAAAATTCACAATATGTCTAAGAATGGCTCATACAAGCAAGTTGAAACTCACCATAAAATTAAAATAGAGGCTTAGATTATCAAATCATGGATTATATTGGACCCATAACCCTGAGTTATGGGTAGGGGCATCCCCTTCCAATGATTCCATAGGTTGGAAAAATATTTATTTTAATATCTTTAGAGATAGGGGTTTCCATTAAATTTCGATGCAATTTTTTCACAAGGGGGTGTATTTTGGAAAATAATGACTCAAGTAATTGTGGGTAGTGTGATTACCAAGGCCTTCGCCAAACAAAATTTCCACAACTTATGAAACTTACCTTTTATCGTCAATTTTGTTTTCATACCTCGAAATAAAATTCATTTTGTTTCCTTCAAAGAATTCAAGAAGAAAGATGCAACCAACCATAAAATTGAAAATGGGACTTAGATGCGTGAAGCATTGAATTCATTAAACTCTTAGCATAAGGTTATAGCGAGGGACATTTTTTGCACATAATTTTGTCATTTATGGTAAAATGTTGTCATTAAGTTCAAAGGGAATCTCAAAGACAATAATTGAATCTCTCATGAGGAAACCATTCAATATGACAGATGGATATCTTATGTAATCTGATCAAATGATTAAAATGAGTTTAAATTTTATTAAGTTTTTGACAAGATTATGATGCCCTAATGATTGTATAAATAGCATGGTTGTGTAGGTCTTGTTGATACCTTTCCAACGATGTATCTCACTCTAAAAAACTCCTCCTAGTTGAGAAGTTATGGACATTGAAGTTAAATAGTGATTAAGGACCTAAAGACTATAAAACAAAACCAAAAATATTAATACATTAACTAGTTCACCTCTTCCTAGTAGATCTATTGTTCAGTGGCTTGAATCAATGGTGGACAATAGATACATAATTGGTAATGATTCTAAAAAACATGTAGCTTTGTATTGATTGAATGCATGGTGACAACTAGACAAAGACGTGATCGGTGTAAACTATGACAACTTGCATGGTAGTTAAATTGTCTCCAACCCACCACAGTCACCCAAAATATTGACACATGATGAGCCGAGAGTGGCTTATTTTTGTGACTTAGCAGACACATAGTGAGCTTGAAGTGGCTCAATTTGTTGACTAGGTAGACACATGGCAATCTCAGAGTAGCTTATCTTTATGATTGGATAGACATGTGGTGAACTTAGAATGTTTCATTTTGGTGACTTAGCATATTGACTCGTGGCACACAATGATTGGCCCAATGTGATAATTCGACAACCCATACACATGGGATAATATTATATGCTTCTTGTGCATGTGGAAAAACACATCATCTGATGATGTCTACAAGGTGGTGTGGCATCACCAACAGATTCCATGTGTTAGGGACAAATGACACATTTTAGTTGGAAAACATTAGAGGAAATTTCAGCTTAAAAGTGGCCTCGTAAGGAAAAATAATAAAATAATAGTTAAAATAATAAAATAACAGTTATGAATTTTGGAGGGAAAAGAAGAAACTGCCTTTTTAAATTGTAATTTTGGCTTACCTTCTTATGGGTTTACTCAAAGTTCAAGTGTAGTTGGATGCATAATTAAATTCCACATCTAATGTGTACCCATTATGCATAATTTTGATAAGACTAACATTAATAAAAATTGAAGATACGTTAAAAAAATGTTTAAGTATGCATAATGGGTATGCATTGGATGTGGAATTTAATTCCACGTCCAATGAGTGTCTACACTTGAAATTTGAGTAAACCTATAAAGAGGTAAGCCAAAAATACAATTGAAAAAAACATTTCTTCTTTTCCCTCCAAAATATTTACATGTACATCTTTCTAAATTTAAAAGATTTTGATTGGTTTTCATATTATGACATGGAAATTACAAGAAAATTCCATTGACACTTTTAGGCTGAAATTTCCTCTAATGAAGATAAAAATGGGTGACACGTAGAACTCCTCATGGGTTGCCACATGGAATGATTATAACATGATGATGTCATCATATGGGTGACTAGTGCCCCATAGGGACCGAACCATGGACCTTAGACATATGGGACTAAGGTGTTGATTTTAAGAAGTAGAGTTGAGTGTTCAAAAGTGTATAGTCACATGGTAAGGGCCAGCCCCTGGTTATATGGTGGAAGCAAGCAATTAAATAAAATTAAAGTCACATGGTGAGTTCAACCCCTAGTTATGTGGAATAAGAGAGCCATTAAGTAAAATTAAAGTCACATGGTAGGGCCTAGTCCTTGGTTACATGGTACAAGTATTGATCTTAGTTGAATTTATCACATAGGAAGTCAGAGGCCTATGGTTTGCCCTCCATAAGCCCGAGACTGCAGAACATTATAAATACATTCCTAGCTACTCAAATCAAAGGCAAGTGATCAATAAAAGAATTCATAGCTCAATCAAGTATTAGTCTCGATGGAGTGAATGGGTTTCTTCTAGTTATAACAATGGAAATGAAGCTCTAGTGAAACATGGTTTGGAGCTTTGTATGGTTACAAACTGAAATTCATAGATATGGTTTCTTATTATATGGTTCTAAGTGGTTTTGAATATTGTTCAATCTCATGTTATGTTCAAGGCGTAATATATAGTTGATCTTGATCTAGACGTTGACTACTGTTGTAGCGCTTTTGTAGCAATGGTATACCAAAAGACAACTTCTTAATTGTAGGATGTTCCTTGCAAAGAAAAACAAGCAGTTTGGTCATTCTTAGTGCACAAGCATGAAGAAACAAAGTATTTCAAATGGTGAAAATAGTACATATACGAACATAAACGAAAAAAATGATATAAACACAAAAATAATGTTCAATGGAGCAAACAAGTCGACATAATTATGGAAAATGGCTCCTTTTATTGACTAGTGGTGGTGGAAGATTAATACAAATAGTAGAATATTAAACACTTGAAGAGAATTATTTGAGCTATGGTGCTCAAAAATCCTCAACAAGGAGGTTCCTTTCTTCACTCTCTTTGCAAGATTCTCCTCTCTATCCAAGAAATATTAATGCTCTCTCAACGGTCAAATATTGTCCACACTAGAGTGATGGATTTCTAAGAAACAATTCAGCCAACACAATAATGATCTACTTCTTCTGCTTCAACAATGGAATTAAGGGCTTCTTTGGTATAAATTTGGCTAGCATAACATTGTTTTCATGTTGTCTCTCCCATGGCCTACTTATATGGATTTTTTTGAATCCATCTTCCCTCTCTTGGTTCATGAATGAAAATGAATTATGAGTAGGACAAGAGGATTCCTTTCAGGGTTGCGTATCTTCAGGGTGACTCAAATTTGGATGTACTTGACTGAAATATTTTTAGGGAATCATATTCCAAGTGTGGGAAGTGGTCCTGAGCTACTAAGTCGGTTGCTTCCTTGACCATGTCGCTTTTAAAGGAAATATCATGCCTTGAGCAACTTTCAAAGGCAATATCGCGTGTCACACGACTATCGAATGGAAAGTTGCATAGTCATCAGATTTTAATTCAAAATACATTGGACCTTAGGAGATTTTTTTTTTTTTGAAATTCATAATGTTTTCAACTTGAAAATATTCTCTTTTGCATTCTACTGGACAACTTTGGGCATCTTTTAGATTATACAAATATGTGTACAATTTTGTAGTGTCAACAATTGCCCCCAATGTATGAGCTTAGGAGAAAATGTATAGCTAAACTACATCACCTTTACTTTCCTGACTGAGAGTCTGATCAAATTCTACATAGAGAGAATAACTTGTTGTAGAGATGAGTAGGGAATAACCTTAATTAAGGACAAAATATAAGCATTCTCTGAAATAGTTCTTATACGAGGTGAGAATGTCCCATGCTTGTTATGATGACTAGTGGCTATTTATTATAGTAAGGCAGGAAATATTCATGTCAAGTTAGTGTTGGAATGGATGACATGCTGATAGTCAATGATGATAATTCTTGATGCCCTCAAGGGCGCTTCTGACACATAGAAAGAGTTAGATGCCCCCTTGAATCAAGAAGAGGTGAAGCACTACTGAAGTGAGGTGCTTATGGATGCATGGATCTTTGACTCTAGGTACCGCCCATGCATCAAGATGTAGGCACTACTGAGTGAGGTTTTAAGTGATGCATGGGTCTTCGACTAAATGAGAGAACAAAAACGGTCATGAAGTACGATACCACAGTGACATGAGAGCTTATGTTGATGTCCAATTTCAGGGAGATCTATGACATCAATGGTCAATAATGATTACCATTGTGCCACTCGAGTATGTCCCTGAAGGAGGGGTGGGGGGACCACCCAGGGTACTGCCTTGATCTTGGAAGATCAGATTTGAATTCGACAGGAAAGAGACATCAACCACCTGAAATGATGATTTGCAAATTCAAGATGTGAAGTGAAACTGATTGTAATAAGGTGGGTGAAAAAGGATTGATAATGAAATTTGACAATATAAATGGATATGGACAACATGTATAAGATCAGAGCTATAATGTGAGTGGTGGCAGTCAAAACAATTCTTTTGAGGGGAGTGGCCTTGAAGTTGGTAGGAAATCTAGGGTACATTTGAGTATGTTTTGACTAGCATGAAGAGGGTGAATGAATGTCGAATATGTGCGAACTCCGACCAAGGGCGACTAGGGGCTGTCATTGGGAACAAGGGATGAAAATATGGGTGGGAACCATTTTCCTAAAAAAAAATTACACTTGCCAAAATAATGTAAAGGTGGTTTGGGATGTACATACACGGAGACAGGTTCCCCATGAAAATAGTGACCTACATGGTGATGAATGTAAAGTGTATTTTGTGGAGGGCAAGGGACCCATTGATTGGTCTGAGTGCTGGATTGGTGAGGTGGAAGAAGTGACAAAAATGAGCTTATGTTGTATGAAGGGGTGATATGCCTAATGTAGAATGCAGAAGAGAACTCATCGTTATCCATCGCAAATGAATAAGATTGTCAGGGAGTAGGGTTGGTTAACAATAAATGAAGAAAATACAAATGAGGCTGATCTACAAGGCATGCAAGTGAGATGGCCTCCGGGCCAAAGTAGATGGTAATGAATTCCAAATAAGATGTGGGGGGCTATTACATGAGGTAACACATGAGTGGTGAGGCTCTGTTGACTAGAATGTATGTTTACCACATGCAAGGGGAGGTGGTGGTAAATGTGCTCAGGATGGTGGACCGTATGGTGCATTTCGTAGAAATGATTTGAGGATATGCAAATCTTTGTAGGAAGTTGATCTTGCTAAGTGATTAATTTTACATATCATGTCGATGACCACCGAGTTGTTGTGTTAGGTTCCAACCCTAAACCCATTATTTATGTAATAAGCCCAAGGAGCCTAGTCAAAGTCATAATTAGTTAGAGAGTTCCTGAATCTCGTAAGCAATTATCTGCATTAATAATAATTGTAACTGGTTGACTCGCATTATAAAAAATATGTTAGGGTCCAACCCTAATCCATTTATTTATGCAATAAGCCCAAGGGGCCAAGTCAGATTCATAGTTAGTTAGAGAGAATAAATTCTGTAAGAGGTTATCCAAATTAATAATAATTGTAATTGGTTGACTGACATTATAGAAAAGGGACCACAATTAGTTGTAAACGGGCCATAGTTAATAAATAAAGTGGTTAACATAGTTACTGATCAAACAAGAACTATTACCTCAAAGTAGGTACTCTAGCCCAAAAATCCCCAAAAAACATGAAAAAACAGCCTAAAAAGGAAAAGTGTTGATGCTGGAATAACATCATTTTTTCGGGTACATTTTCAACATTTTTTAAAACTCGCAGTAAAAACCAATTTTTTGTGTGCAAAAAACACCCTGAAAGAAAAATGTTGATGCTAGAATAACGTTGTTGTTGTTGTTGTTTTTTCTTTTTTTTTCAAGGTTAATTTTCAACATTTTCTAATAATGAAGTTAAAAATAAAATATCATGACTTTGAAAATCTTCAAATTTCCAATAATTTTTAAGCATGAACTTTAGAAAAAATACTTATAATTGTTTTCAACCATAACATTAAAGATAAAATATTCATGATTTAGAAAAACAATAAAATATTGACAAATTTTCAACCATGGAATTAAAACCAAAGATTATGACTACAAAAAAAAATTAAGTTTTCAAAATATTTCAAATATGACATTATGGAAAAAAAATATGACTAAAAAGCCTTAAAAAAATAAATAAATTAACTGTACAAATAAAAACTTACAAAACTAAAAAAATCAAATAATTCAATATTGAAAAAACATAAACGATCAACACCACAATCTTTTAAAATGTATAATAAGTAAAAAACATAAATAAAAGGTAAAAAAGCAAACATCACAAAAAAAAAAACATAATGTCAAAAAAAAAATCAGCATTACTCATAAAATTAAAATTAAGAAAAAAAAAAATTGGAAATATTCAAAGTTTACATATTTAAAAACACATCTACCCAACAAACTACAAAACAATTTTTTCTTGAAGTTAAAAAAGAATAGACAAAAATATTAAAAAATGAAACTCATATAAAACACAACAAAATTAAATTAAAAAGAAATAAAACCTTAAAATAAAGAAAATATTATTAATACAATCATTAAAAAAATTGAAAAAAAAATCGGAAAAGGCCTTGGGGTGGCAGGGGCCCCTACCACCCCAGGGTCTGATTAAAAAAAATTAAAAAATAAGAAAAGGACCGAAAAAAGGCCTTAGGGTGGCAGGGGCCAATTCCCGGAATCGACCCCTGCCACTCTAGGGCCTTTTCTTATTTTTTTTTCAATTTTTTCCCTCGCTATTGAGCGGAACCCGGGGGTGGCAGGGGCCGACTACGGAGTCGACCCCTACCACCCCTAGGCTGGTTGTGCCACGCCCCCAGGCTAGCGGTAGTCTTTCAACCGCTCTTGGTGAGGTGTGGCACCACAAAACACCTTTTTTTCACCAAAACTTGTGCTCATGGACTACACCTAACCACTTATTCCTACTTAGCTTGTGATTCTCAACCAAGTATTATTATGTTATCCTTTATACCAATGAACACCCATACACATTCATTATCAACAACAATTATAAACTAGAACACAATTGCACAGTATAAAGGGAGGGGCAACTCCCTGAACAATGAGTCTGCCCAACAATATATTATTCAACAGTTTACATTGTACAAGTATACTTGGAGAGTCCAAGTTTCATACTTAGTCAATTTTACAATCAAGGCAAAACTCGATTGCCTTCCTTGCTTTCACCTTCGTGAACTCTTGCAAGAAGGGCGGGCGCTCACCCGAAACACCAAGACACCCATATCAAGACTCAGCACAAACGGGCGCTACACGTTCACCGTACATGCCTCAATCGACCTTCGGGCACACCTTACCCAACATCTTCATCCAACTCCAAGTGCGTCCTCACACCGTGCGGTTAAACCAAGATCAGCACATGAGAAGTGTGCCTTTACTCTTGTATTCTGCGCACTAGAATCTGCGCACTCCTTTCTTGTGCGAAGATGTGTGTTGATCGAATGATCGATGAAATGCTCCAACGCTCCCATAATATATATCCATCATAAGGTGGGGAGGTGGCTTGCCCAGCTAACCACCCAACGTTATGTGCACACCCCTCTCCAATGCCAAACGCCCCATGAACATGTCGGCCCTCCTTCCCATCGTGGGTCGACCTCCACGCATATCGCCCAACAGTCAAGGTGTATATAAACGCCATCGATTTCCATTATCACATATGTTTGATCGCAAGTTTGTCGCATATGTGTCGCGCCTCCGTCGCATGACCATCACACATCGCAACTCGTCCTCCCAACCGCGCACGTGCCCAGCTCGCTCGTCGCCCAAACGCGTTGCACACCTGGGTAGAACCTCAGGACGTTACATCCTCCTCCACCTGAAATTGTTGTCGTCCTCGACAACATATCATCCTGGTAGCCATCCACCAAGATCATCAATATCCATGATATCAACTCCTGCACATACTGCAAACATCCCTGCAAAATATGTAGAACTCCATCTCCACCATGTCTCACCTTGGAAACCATCCGTCACCAAGATAACCATACCAAGGTATACACCCCATCAGTATATCATACATCAGATATCCTCTCAATCCATGATCATCGACCCCTTTGTCACAATCTCCACATGCTGCTCCCCATCACGGAAGGCTGGTCCCTCCATCTCAAGCTACATGCCCACTGTAACATCTCGCATCGACCCCATCATGTGTCATCATGTGAACCGCTATCATGATACTCCAACAAGTGCTAACACATCTCTACCATGTGCTAATATCTCATCCCAATAGCAACATCAATCTGTACACTGGATCCCCTCATGACTCAACCTAGTTGGGTAGCTAATCCAACCATACGCCCAAACCACAAGAATGCACATTCTCATATCACCATCAATCGCTTCTCAAAACATCTTTTCACATCCCGAACTCATCAAGAATCTATCTCCATATAAGTGTAAACCATGCTCAGGTCCATGAAGTAGCCCTCATCTCGTCTGCAACATGTCATGATGCTTGATGCCAAGCCATCCCTGCACCATCTGTCATACCTGCTCAACCTGCTTTAAGGACCCATTGCCATGAGTAGCTAACAATGAGTCCCATATTCTTGTCCATCTAAGAAGATGTGGAGGAAGTAGAGCCTGAAGGCTGACCCTCGCTAATCATTTCTATCCATCTGTCATGATCCTCAATCTCCATCCTTTGTAGATAAGTGACCTTATCCTCCTCTCGGACATTCGGCCTCATATATGCCTCATCATCATCATCATCATCCTCGACCTCTTCTAGCCTTCTTGACAAATCCAAGATACTATCTGAAAGAGTCTTGATGACCACCGACTGCTCGGTAAGATTTGTCTCAACCATGGACAATCGCTTACTCATGTCATCCATCCGCTTCTAGTCCTCCATTTGCATCACTGCCAACTTACAATCAGTCCTTGTTACTCCAATGGTAGGAACACCAATGGGTATATCTTCTCTTCCATCGTAAATGTACAGCTTCTTCAAATGTGGAACAATCATAGCATCAAATTGTTTCATGAATTCCATCCCCATCATAGCCTCATAGTCATCTATCCACACTATAGTGAAGTCAACCTTCCCTGTCCACTCACCAAGTGTTGTGTCCACCTTTTCAGCCACACCAAGAAATTCATTCGGAGGAGAATTCACTATCTTCATTTGTGCCTTGATTAGTACAAATTTCAGCCCAATCCTTCTCGCAGTATCTTCTCCCATGAATTTGTCAGAGGCCCCACTATCCACCATAGTGAGTATATCAGCATCTCCAACTTTCATCCGAACAGACTCCAACTTATTCCTCTCAGGATCCTTCCGAGAGATTACCTCTGTAGCAGTAGCACCAACAAGTATTTTCATCATCCCCACAGAAAATCCTTCATCCTTCTCATTAGATTGTGCAATCGCAGCCACTTTTCTTCACCGTATGTGGTCCAGCACATATCCAACACTTCAAGACTTTCTTCGTCTTCGAACTGTCATCCGATTTCGAAGCATGTTCTTTCTTCTTATCTTTCGGCTTATCGGACTTCTTCTTCCTATCATCAGAAGTCCCATCATAATGCTCCACCAACCTGTCCACAGCAGAAAAAGATTCTTCAAGTGTTCTAATCCTCTGTCTCTTCACTTCATTGCATGCCCAAGGCTTCAACCCAATAATGAAATTGAACACCTTTTCCCTCTCCACCATGTCAGGAAGTTCTAGGACCACACTTGCAAACTCCCGCTAATATGTCTGAAGGTTCCCTATCTGCTTTATGAATTTTATCTTCATCCTTGCTTCCCATGTTTCATCTTGAGGACTGAAATGGGCCTGCAAAGCTCCTTTCATCTCATCCCATGAAGTGATGTCACTAGCACTACCACTGGCAATCTGGTCCATCTGTCTTCGCCACCACATCTTAGCATCCTTTGTCAGGAACTGAGCAGCTACCTTGACCTTTGTCTCATCATCAGATAGACCCTACCGTTCCAAGTATTGCTCCATGTCCCATAGAAAGTTGCCAAGAGTCTTTGCACTCCTTGTATCATCGAAATATTCTGGCTCCTTGACTTTCACATGAGGCACTCCCCCACCTGAGCCATGCCTCACGGCCTTCTTCAACATCGTGATCTCATCCCTAGCTTCATCAAGAGATTTCGTCAAGTCTAAAATCTCTGCAAGACCTTGGTCCCTTTCTTCTTCAACCTCCTTGATCCTTACTTCAAGTTGTGTACACATAAGATTAGTGTACTTGTGTTGTGTCAGGAGTTCATCGAGTTCTTCCTTCATCTTCGAATTGGCCTCTTGCCCCTTAGAGAACAAGTCCATCTTCTTCTCCCAGGAAGTCACCATAGCCTCCATCCTCACCAACACTTTCTCCATAAGCATTATAGTGGCATCCTGCACACCGTGACTAGACCCAGCCTGAGATTCAGCCATTGCTAATAGCCTCTTCCTTCTTTGCAATCTAGTCTCGACCATACAACAGCTTCACCTGCAACCCAAGTCCTTGATGCAACACTTATGAGGAAGTGTTTCACCAACCTCTTTCCCCTACAAGTATTTGTCACCACAGTCACTTCTTCATCAACCCGAATATCAACTTCAATGCTTCAACACCTGAACCTATTCAATAGCTCTGATACCAACTGCCACGCCCCCAGGCCAACGGTAGTCTTCCAACCGCTCTTGGCGAGGTTCGTCACCATCGAACACTTTCTTTTCACCAATACTTGTGCTCATAGACTATGCCCAACCACTTATTCCTACTTAGCTTGTGATTCTCAACCAAGTATTATTATGTTATCCTTTATACCAATGAACACCCATACACATTCATTATCAATAGCAATTATAAATGAGAGCACAATTGTACAGTATAAAGGGATGGGAAACTCCCTGAACAATGAGTCTACCCAACAATATATTATTCAACAGTTTACAATGTACAAGTATACTTGGAGAGTCCAAGTTTCATACTTAGTCTATTTTACAATTAAGGCAAAACTCGGTTGCCTTCCTTCGTTTCACCTTCGTGCACTCTTGCAAGATGGGCGGGCGCTCACCCGAGCCACCAAGACACCCACGTCAAGACTCAACACAAACGGGCACTACACGTTCACTGTGCACACCTCAACCAACCTCCGGGCACACCTTGCCCAACACCTTCACCCAACTCCAAGTGCGTCCTCACACCGTGCGGCTAAACCAAGATCGGTGCATGAGAAGTGCGCCTTTACTCTTGTCTTCTGCACACTAGAATCTACGCACTCCCTTCTTGTGCGAAGATGTGTGTTGATCGAATGATCGATGAAATGCTCCAACGCTCCCATAATATATATCCATTGTAAGGTGGGGTGGTGGCTTGCCCAGCCGACCACCCAACGTTATGTGCACACTCCTCTCCAACGTCAAATGCCCCATGAACATGTCGGCCCTTCTTCCCATCATGGGTTGGCCTCCACGCATATCGCCCAACGCTCAAGGTATATATAAACGCCATCACTTTCCATTATTGCATATGTTTCATCGCATATGTGTCGCGCCTCCATCGCATGACCATCGCACATCGCAACTTGTCCTCCCAACCGCGTGCGCGCCCAGCTCGCCTATCGCCCAAATGCATCGCACACCCGGGTAGAACCTAAGGAAATTACAGGTTGGGCCGTGGGGGTGGCTGGGGAGGGAGCTGCATGCAACTCCCTCCCCACGCACCCTATGGCCCAGCTGGCACTAGGGTGGCAGGGGCCAACTCCGTAGTTGGCTCCTATCCCTGGGCTGGCTAGATCGCGAGGGTAGGCTAGGAAGGAGTTGGGTGTAGCTCGATTCCTGCCCATCCTCACAGCCCAGCTGGCCCAGGGGTGGCAAGGATCGATTCCAGGAATCGACCCTTGCCACCCCTGGGCTGGCAAGGCCACGAGGGTGGACAGGGAGGGAGTTGCATTCATTGCCCTCCTTGTCCATCCCCGCAGCCCAGGAATCGACCCCTACCAACCCCAGGCCGGCTAGGCCATGGGGGTGGGCGGGGAGGGCGCTGCATGCAGGCCCTTCCCTGCAGCACAATAGGCCCTGGGGTGGCAAGGGTCAATTCTAGAATAGGTCCCTGCCACCTGAGGGCCTTTTTTTAGTATTTTTTTTTAGCTTTCTTTTTCATTTTTTTTAAATGGTTTATATTCTAATGTTTTTGTTCAATATTTAATTTTTGTCCTTCAAATATTTTTTATTTTAATCGTTGATATTATTATTATTATTATTTAAACTTCAAAAAAATTGTTTTTATTTGTTTGTTAATTTTTATTTTTTTAAATGTGTTGTATTTTTTTAATATTTCCATTTTTTTGCTTAATTTTTTTTTTTTTTTTTTACATTTAGGTTTTATTTCGTCTTTTTATATGTTTATATATTTGATTTTTGTCATGTTTTTTTTATTTTTTATTTTATGTTTTATACTTTTATTTTTTGTGTTTTTTTTTTTTTGAATATTTGTTTTCTTGCATTATTTTAGTGTTTTTCCATTTTTATTATTTTTTGAATATTTTTATATTTTATATTTATATTTTATATTTATATTTTTATTGATTTTACAGTTAATTTTGTTTTTTTTTTTAGTTTTTCATTGTTTTTTTTTGTTTTTTTTTATTTGTAATGTTTTTATTTTTTTAATTTTTTATGTTATATTATCAACATGAAAATCACCAACATAAAAAAAAAATATCTACACTTAACACATTAGAAAATTTAATGTGTAAAAAATAAGTCCTCTAAACAAAAAGGGTTGATTTTGCATTGGCACTTTTCAAAATCAAGATGTAAATCACTAACAAAAAAAAATGTTCATACTAGATACATAAAAAAATTAATACTCCTTAAGATTACTGTTGGCTTTGCATCCCGAACATCTATTTATGGATCTAAATGATAGACCAATCTTTCGTAAATATTTCTCTTCCTGATGATGAACCACTGTTGTTGGTTCGAAACATCAATCATAACAACAAACCTAATGTGATACGAACCTAGAAGATGATTTACACAAATGTGAAGATTGCAGAAACCTGAAATTTGAAGTGTCAAAAATAAGCCCTCTAAAAAAAATTGTATTGATGTTGCATCAACACTTTTCAAAATCAACATGAAAATCACTAACAAAAAAAGATGTTCATACTAGATACATACAAAAATTTAAAGTGTTAAAAATAAGCCCTGTAAGAAAAATTGTGTTGATGCTGTATCAACACTTTTCAAAATCAGCATGAAAATCACTAACATTTAAAAAAAATGTTCATACTTGATACATAAGAAAATTTAAAGTGAAAAAAATATGCTCCAAAAAAAAAAAAAATGTTTATTATGAATCCCCACTTTTCAAAATCGAATGATTTTTTCTACCTCAAAAAAACAGGTACTAGACCATTTTCTTGTTTGATTGGTAACTATGTTGGTTAACTCGTGTTATGCAAGGGACCACTAGTAGTTAGGGTTTTGGATGTCATTAAGCTATAAATAGTCATACTTAGTAGGGGGAAGATTATCGAGTCTTATTGTAATTGAGCTTTTCTTTGTTGGAGGTTTCCCCCTCGAAGAGGTAAGTGAACATTGTAATCTACTTTTTAATAATAAAATATCTTGCAGTTTGTCTCATTTCATGTGATAATTTTGTGTTTTGGACTATATTGCTTTGTATTTATGGTATTCAGAATTTCTCGCGGGTTGAGCAATTCAAGTGGTATCAGAGATCTTTCTAGGGCCAATTGTACCTCCAATTTTTGTAGATTTGTTTTAGGATAGATATGTGTTCCGACATCTTTAAACCATGAGATCTATCGTTGAGTGCATAAACCTATGGATTTGGGGAGGCATGCATGTAGGAACTACAACAGGTGGTCATGCTTGTTGGACTATTTTGTAACCTTTGTGGGTACCCCTTCAAGTAATAGCACATTAGACAAAACTGCCCATGGACTCCACTTCCACATACCCTTGGGTATATTGAAAGCCCCATAGGATAACTTGAAACCTAACCTTAGATAAGCCAACGACCTTATTGCTACTACAATACACTAAGAAAAACACCTGGGGATATTACTTGCACATATAATAAGGTATTTAGGTAGTACAACTAAGGGTATGTTCGATCCTAATTAGTTAGCGCCCTGAAATATTGGGCCAAGTACTATTGTTGAACCCCTATGTATATTGCGATTTGTAGCACCTAACACTCATTTGTGACCATAGTTCCCTTTGTTATATGAAGATCTCCCCCAACCTTTTCTTAAAGATCAGATCTAATTGTTGGGGTTTGACTACCGCTTTCCATATAAGATCCAACAGTTGGGGTTCTGTCGCCATTGTACAAGATCAAATTCAACAGTTGGGATTTCCACAACATAGGTCAATCTCTTTGTGCAATGATGGTTTGAATCCCATAGTCTAGATCAGATAATCACAATAGTCCTAACCTGATTTTCACAAGATAATTGGCAATATCAAGATTTCTCGAATTTAGCCACTACAGTATTAATCAGGTGGGAGTAAAACTCCTTTCGGAGTAAAAGAAATAAAAAAAAGTTGAGGCAATATTAAGACACTTTCCAGAGACTTCATTGATAAGAACCCAATTTTCCAATGGTCCAAATTTTTTCCCGACGTGGCTTCAAGTGACCCACATCACTAAATTCACCCTCTTTCCAGGCATACTACTCTAAGTAAGCTCAAATTTGGCTAGGGCTTGAGTAATCTTTGTACTAGGTGTCAATTTATGGTTGCAAAAAGGAAAACTAAGAAGGTCGACAACCTTGAGAAAATATTCGATGACTTCCAGGCGTCCATTACCTCCAGGCTCGGAAAACTAATGAACAGTATAACAGCGTCTCACAAACTCATGAGGGAGAAGCCTAGTGTTGATACACACATAGAAGGAGAATCCATCCTTCACATTCACTTCCAAGGAGGTCACCACTCTTTGAACCACCAGACACCCAAGGTGGACATGTACCAATTTGATGGCTCTAACCTGACATTATGGGTAACAGAAATGGAACAATATTTCTTCCTTAATGATATCTGCAACGATGGAACTAAACTACATGTGGGATCCCTTTACTTGGACCAAGAGAGATGTAAGTGGTGGCATTGGCATCAAAAATGCTATCCAGGGAGGGAAACCTGGAAAATTTTCTCAAAAGCTATATGTGATTGCTTTGATTGAGAACCTCATTTTTTGGATCGTCTCAATAAACTCAGGCAAACATGTACAATAAAGGACTACATTGTAGCGTTCAAACACTTGGCCATTAGAAATTAAGGCCTAGGAGATGAATTTTAATTGGAATGTTTCATTAGTAGCCTAAAGGAATCCATCCAAGTCCATGTTCGAATGCATCACCCAACTACTTGGTTGGATGCATGCCATAAGGCCTAAGATGTGGAAGTTGCCTTAAATGCCCAGTCCAATCATCCAAATTCCATTGCTAAGGTATGTCCAACCCAGTCTCCGGGCCCCACAAAAACACTTAAGGTTCAAAAGGTGTCACCAACAGAAATGATTGAAAGAAGGAAAAAGGATTGTGTTACTACTATGATGCCAAGTACTCCCTTGGACATAAATTTAAGGAACCAAAATTCTTTCAAATTGATGCCACTCATAACAACTCAACAATTGAAGCTCCATCCCCTGAGGTTCCTGAGGAAGAAGTGGATGAAACCCATACTGACCAGACAATGATCTCATAGTTACGCCATATTAGCTAGTTATATCCCTACATGCCTTGGCTAGAATTTATTCACCGTAGGCTCTCAAAATATGAGGTTTTATCAAACATCGATCAATCATGTTTTTGATTGATAGTTGAAGCACTCATAACTTTGTCCATGAGAGAGACACAGACGTTGTTCATTTCTTTGTACGAGCAATATCTAATTTCGAAGTCGTTATCGGTTATGGGGGGACCCTGAAATATGAAGTATGCAGTGAAAATATTAAGCTCCAAATGGGGGATTAATACCTAAAAACCCACATGCTTTCCATTGAAATGGATGCTTGATACATTGTCCTTGGTGTTGAATGGCTTCACACATTGGGCCTTATCATAATGGATTTCCATGAGTTATATATGAGCTTTAAGCAGAATGACCACATAGATACATTGAGGGGACTCAAAACAGGTGCTCCTAATATCATCAGCTCGAATCGAATGGAGAACCTTTAAAAAGAAAAGGGCCATCATGGAGTAGTAGCCCAATTTAATACCATCCATGCCAATGAATCCACTACTCCTCATATTCAACTTGAGATGCAACAAACTTATTAGATTGCCACGATCAGGTCTTTGACAAACCTAAAGAGCTTCCACCCTTTAGGGGTGATAATGATGATATCATCTCGTTGGTCCTAGGAGCCCAGTCTCCAAATGTCTTCCCATATCGATATCCTTTTTCCCAAAAGAATAAAACTGAAAAAAATCATAAGGGAACTCCTTGAAGCTGGTGCTATTCATCCCAATACCAACCGTTATTCATCTCCAGTGTTTATAGTTCTAAAGAAATATTGAAAATGGCGCACGTGTCTTGACTTTCATGCCCTTGACAAGCTCACTATCAAGGAAAAATTTCCTATTTTGGCTGTTGATGAACTGCATGGTGCTATATTATTTACCAAGCTAGACCTCCACTCGAGCTATCACCAAATATGTATGAAGGAAGTGGACATTCCCAAGACATGCTTCTAAACTATTTAAGGCCATTATGAATTCTTGGTCATGCCATTAGGTCTCATTAAGGTTCCATCCTTTTTTCAAAGACTTATGAACCATCTTCTGAAACCAAATCTCAGAAAATTTGTATTGGTCTTCGTAGATGTTTTTCTCATCTACAACATAACATGTGAGAAACATATTCAACATGTTGACCAAATATTTCAATTGCTCCAAGAACACAAATTAATTTCAAATTATCCAAGCGCTCCTTTGTTGTGGAAGAAGTAGAGTATTTGGGACACATTGTGGGTCGTGAAGGAGTGAGGGTTGACTCGAAAAATAATCAGGCAATGCAAGATTGGCCAACCAAAAATTTTGAAGAGTTTGAAGGATTCTTGGGTCTCACAGGTTACTATCACATATTTGTCTACAATTATGGATGCATTTCCAGACCCATCACAAATATTCTCAAGAAAAATTCATTTCTCTAGACTGATGTAGCTCAATGAGCCTTTTTGGCTCTTAAACAAGGCATGTGATCCACTCCAGTATTGGCCTTACCAGACTTAACCAAATATTTTGTGATTAAATCTGATGCTTCAGGTATGGGTATTGGAATTTTATTAATGTAGGAAGGTAGACCATTGGATTTCACTAGTCAACAACTCAATGGAAAAAATCTGAGTCAATATACTTATGAGAAAGAAATGATTGCCATCTTACATGCAGTAGACACTTGGCGACCATACTTATTGGGGCAATTTTTCCAAATCCACATGGACCATCATAGCCTAAAATATTTTCTAAAGTAACATTTGTCATTTCCATAACAAAACAAATGACTTGCAAAAATGTTGGGATATGATTATGAGATAATTTACAAGAAGAGTGTGACAATGTAGTTGTTGATGCCTTATTGTGCCAATATGATGATGAAAGAACCTTTTTATCACTCTCTTTACCCATACTAGATTGGATTGCGGAGGCCTACAATGAATGAATCTCCCACCCCATTTTGTCCCAACCCATCACTAACTTAAGAAAAGATCATAATTCCTCAACAGATTACTCTTGGACGGATTATGTTCTTCGCTACAAGGATTGGGTAGTGTTATCCTTGGGCTTCACCCTCAAGACCTGCATCTTGGAAGAGTTGCACTCATCTTTGATTGCAGGAAATTCAGGCTTTCAAAAGACTTATGTACGAAAATGTCATTCTTTCTTTTGGATTGACATGAAGAACGATATTCTTACTTTGGTAGTTGAATGTGATGTATGCCAATGCAATAAAGGGGAAATAATCAAGTTATTGGGAACCTTATAACCATTACCACTCCATTCTTTTGTTTGGATGGAGGTTTCCACAGATTTGATTACTGGTCTCCCAAAGTCAGGAAACAAATCAATCATCATGGTGGTTTTTGACATACTTTCCAAATATCCTCATTTTTGTGCTCTACGACACCCATTTACCCCAACATTGATGTCTCAAGTTTTATTGGACTAGGTATTCAAATTGCATGGCATGCTGACTTCCACTGTGTTTGATCGAGACCCCACTTTCACCAACAAATTTTGGCAGGAACATTTCAAGCTATAGGGCATGCAAATCCAACTAAGTACCGCTTATCATTCCCAAACCAATGGTGAAGAAAAAGTGATCAACAAATATTTGGAGACCTATCAGAGGTGCTTCACTTCATACAAGCAGCATCAATGGGTACAATGGCTACCTTTAGCTAAATGGTGGTATAATACTAACTACCATGAAGCCACAAAATGACACCATATGAGGTAGTGTATAGCCAACTCCCACCGTCACTAGTTTCTTATATCCCTGGATGTTCTAAAGTACATGAAGTTGGTAAAGTCCTACTGAATCGTGCCACCATGATCACTCTTCTCAACGATAATCTACATCAAGCTCAGAATAGAATGAAGCAAGAGGTTGAACAACACGTTTAGAGTGCTCATTTCAATAAGGGGATCAAGTATTTCTATGATTCCAACCGTATAAGAAAGCATCTCTCAAATAAAAGGGTTGCTAGAAATTAGCACCAAAATTCTATGGGCCTTATTAGATACTGCAACAGATAGGAGCAGTCGCTTACAAACTGGCCTAGCCACCTACTTCAAAAATCCATCCAGTCTTCCATGTATCATGCCTCAAGAAAGTGGTGTGGAACAATTGCAAGGTTCAAGCAAGTCTGCTTGAATTGGATGAGGAAGGATCACTTTGGCTCTAACCGGAATAGGTTGTCGATACTTACAAAAGTCATCTCCATGACCACACCATCAAGGAAGTCCTCACTAAGTGGAAAGACACCTCTCTAGAAGACGCGACATGAGAACCGACCACTATTCTTAAGAAATTTCCACAGCCTTAGCCTTGAGGACAAGGCTTCCTTCGATGGGGGAGGGCATGTTAGAGTCCAAACCTAACCCCTTTATTTATGTAATAAGCCCAAGGGGCCTACTCATAGTCATAGTTAGTTAAAGAGTCCATAAATTCCGTAAGCGGTTATCCACATTACTTATAGTTGTAAGTGGTTGACTCGCATTACAGAAAACATGTTAAGGACCAACCTTAACCCCTTTATTTATGTGTTAATGTAGCTACTACAACCACCCTCTAAAATTTTACATAGATTTGATTTTTGAGCCTTCCTTTTTGTTTACATGAGATTATCTTTAACTATAGTCAAGTATTCATGATTTGATCAAGAGTTATTCTTTTTGTATATGCTTGTGTTTGTGTCTTTCTATAATTGATCTTTTTGAGTGATAAGAAACCTTCTGACTTGATCTTGTAGTAGTTATGGGCTTGCCACCAGAAACTATGCAATCCATGAGGGAAAGCTAGACTTGATCATGGAAATTATGCAATCCTAACAAGAAGCTCATCCATGAGCTTGAAAACTATGCATTCATGGATGGAAGCCCAACACTAAGCTCAAAAATTGTGTAATTCATTCCTTGAGCTCAAAAAATGTAAAATGCAATGAGTCGGGAAGTTACCCAGTTCCCCAGAATTATGCAATCTTCCTTGGTAGTGTGAATGGAAATTTTCTCGAAAAATAAAAAGAGAAAAAAAAGGTGAAAAAGAAATATCTAGAAAATAGGGATTCATCATTATTTTCGCGAAGGTAACACAATACCTATTTTTAGAAATCTCCACCAACTATTGTTTTTCCTTGATTTTAAGCATGCCCATCATAAACCCCAATCTGGTCAAATCCATTCAATAGACACCTCTAGAGATAATTTGTAGATACGATCTTGGAGCTCTAACATTCCCAAGGAGATCAAGGAGCCTTCAGTGGAGTTTTCATTTCTTTTTTGGGTGAGTTTTTCTTTTGGCGTCTTTTGCCTCCATTTTTGTCACTTTTTATCATTTTGCTTCTATGAGTGTTGTTTTTCTTGTTTCTCTTCATGGTTGCTAGTGTTTTAACTTATATTAGCTTGTAGAAGTGTTGATTTAGTTTGTTTTTTTCCTTTCATAAGTGTCCCATTGATTTTATTGTTTTTTCACATTGGAAATCGTCGTTTCAATGACTCTCCTCACATATTTATTTTTCCTTTTGTTTATTAAGTTTTTGCACTTGATTCACATTCAAATATCCATACTTAGTCATATCCATGTTTTAACTTGCATTATGTTTTAGATAGATAAAATCATAATAAATTTTCCAGTATACTCAAACACTCAACGGTAAATTTATTGCGCAAGTTAGAAGCTCAAGTTGAGGCTTGGCCTATGAGACTACACAATGCATAGTACAGGCTGGTCCAAATACGTAATGCACAGTTCCAGGGATCGTTTTACCACCTTGGCCACTGAGACTGTGCAATACGCAGTCTCTCCCAGTCACTGCCCAGGCTGAACTGCACATTATGTAGTCTCAAGCCTTAGGCTGCACCCATGACTGGTGAGACTGTGCAATGTGCAGTTCCCACTGCTAGTATCCCCCAATTTTCTAACAAATTTGCACAATCTTGATCATCAATGCACTGTTTTTTTTCCTCATCTTGCTTTGAAAGTGGTTTTGCAAAAGCCAATTTATACTTTTCGTGAGTGCCTTTTCCTTCTCACATGTACCATAGTTGTTGAGCACTTCTCTCTAGCAATCATTATTACCATGGCACCGAAGAGAGTTGCTTCAAAAGATATCACTGAAAGTAGTATCAGGGAAGTAAATGAGAAAATGGTAATAAATTTGCCAATATACTCAAACACTCAACTGTATTTGAAAAAGGAATTATATCTTACATGGAAGAAAGTGAACGAATATTTTTCAACAAATAACTTTGAAGTAGATCTAAAGGACCGACAAGCATACATTAATGTCTAGAAATCAGGGCTAAATAGGGTTGCATGCAGATATCCAACCTTCCCATGTGCATATGTCATCAACTCAATTGTCTCACAGTGTATTGATGTGAAGACCATGACTTTGAGCAGTACCAATGAATGAAGGCTTGTTATTTTTCTGGAAGCATATTATTGATGTATGTACCATCCAAATGAGCTAGAAACACTCATGGGTTGATACTTCTATGCTAGCAACATCTATTTGGGCATGAAATATGTTGTTAGGAGTTGGGTGAAGGAGCGATCAAAGTTTCGACAAACACCCACCAACACATATAAGAAAAGGTCTCTTAGGAGGGCATATTAGTTGTTGATCATAGTAGCTTGCAAAATCTACAGTCAGCAGAGAACATAGACCTTTGCGGAAGGGTGGAGAATTTTAATGAATAAGGTTATGAATGAGGGGAAGTCATTCAACTTTTCATACTTGTTTGCTTGACAGTTGAGAATCCATGTAGCAAATGTCTGGAATCCTCCCAAGGGTGAGAAGAATAAGATTTTATATTTATGCATATTTAGTGGATGCAATTTGTGCAGATAACATGTTCTTTGGCATGAACTAGGATTAGACACCTCAATAGCTTTTCATCCACATCCACTGCAATTTTCTCTCAGATTGCAGCCATTGAGGAGTTATGGATAAGCTAACTGTTAATTTTAAGCAACAATAGTATGTTTTATGCTTTAGAGCAATTTTACTTAAATTTCTTTATTAGCCCAGTACCAATATTCAAATTAGCAATCACATGAACATGATAGTAAAATGTAGATAGAACATAAGCATTAATAGTAGAAGACAAGCTAAGACAAGAGGACACAAGATGTGGCACCAGCCAAGGAAAAACCCCAAGGTGGGTAAACCTTTGATCAAATATTCTTTTATTCTTCAATAGTTCAGCAGAGAGAGATAATACAGTTTACAAATCTGATAAATTATAACAACAACAAAAGAGCCCTAACCAAAAAAGCCAATGTTAGTCAACAAGGCAGATTTGACCCTCAACAAATCGGTCAACTTCAGTCAACTTCGGCCTCCAAACAACAAGATAAAACAACCCTCAAAATAGTCAAATTTAGCCTAGAGAAAGTCTGTTCAAATAGCCCACCTATAGTCAGCCCTATTTGCAATCAATGCTGGTCAAACTGTCTAGAAATTTGGTCTCCTGAAAGTTCACTCTCATGAAATTTTGGCCTCCTGAAATTTTGCTTCCCTAAAATTTTAGCCTCTTGAAATTTTGCTCTCCTGAAATTTTGCCCTTGTGGAGAGAGAGAAGCCCAAAAATCCATACCCAATCAATGAGGGGAGAGAGAGAGAGAGATAATTGTGAAGAGTAATGTGTCCAAATGAGGCTAAGTCGCCTTCTATTTATATGCAACATTAAGGAGGAATAGATGTGACTGTTGGGCTTTTGAGCCTACATAAGTTTGTTGGCCGACCTTGATAATTTGACAATAATCAAAATAAATTCATAACTTCATTTGTACATGTTACAATATGATGATCTTTAGATCAATCCTATACCTCTCGGAGAGAGGAATCCAAGAAAAATATCAGCTATCATAAATAAGATGCCCCATGTGGAGTTTGACCCTAGTTTCCAATTTTAACAATCCCTCTCAACTAGGGAGAATTCCATATGCTAATACATCTGCCAATCTGTACTATGTCTACCATCAATGCACTGCTCTTCACTTCTCTGCTCTTCTTTGCTTTGCTAAACTATGAAGAGGAAGAAGTGATTGAGAATTTATCATACCATTCTCTACTAACCGAAGTCAGTCCCAATCAAATTAGAGTGTGTCATATGACTCTTGCTGACCTGAAGCCAGTTCTAATCAAAAGAGACTGTCTCATACCACTCTTACTGACCCAAAGTTAGTTCCAATTGATCCCAAATGAATATTGGTCAACCCAGCATAGGGAGTATGGTAGTACATGATACATCCATCGGTAGTACTATGGTCCCTATGCTCATTTCCCTACTCATTGTTTAGATGAGAGGTACTTCCCATTAGTCCCAGACTGCATGGGTAGGATGTCTCAGTAGGAGAAGGATGAACTACTCATCCTGCCTACATGTCACTAAGGGGTATCGTAGGGGAAGGCTGAACCACTGACCCTGTACATAACAACCCACTAGGAGAAGGCTAAACCACTCATCCTATGGTTGCTCATCGCTCCAAGAAGTACCCCAAGCGTCCCAAAGCTCCTAGATCTCAATGTCCATCTCCTACAAGACCCTCATAAGAAAGTCTCTCCATGACTTCAAGTCGTTCTCGAAAGGCCAAGAACTTGACCTTCCCTAGGGGCTTTGTCAGAATATCAATGAATTTCTCATCAATCCCAATGTGATGGAGCCTTATTGCTCCTCGTCGTACCATATCCCGGATTAAGTGGTACCTAATATCTATATGCTTGGAGATATCATGAAACACATGATTCTCTGATAATTAGATCCCACTCTAGTTTTCGCAGAGGATCACGGTGGTATCCAACACATGTCCAAACAACTCACTGAAAAGCTTCCTCTACCAGAAAACTTCACACCAGACCATACTAGAAGCTATGTATTCGACGTCAGTAGTGATCAAGGCAACTGATTTCTGCTTCCTTCTCATTCAGAATATCGAAGCAGAACCTAAATAAAAACAACATCCATAAGTTCTCTTACGATCCACCACACTACCAGCCCAATTAGCATCATAATAACCATGCAGCCTCACATCTCTGATAGTGTATCTTAGTCTATGAGTGATTGTGCCCTGAAGATATCTCGGAAAATTCTTGGCACCAATCCAATGTATATGATGATGCTCAACCATATATTGGTTTAATGCGTTAACTGCAAAACATATGTCACGACAATAGTTAAAAAAGAAAATCAGTGCTCCTATGAGTTGACAATACTCAGAAGCATTTCCCAATTAAGGTCCAACAACACTACTAGATAACGTCTTAAAGTTAAGTTCCATCGGAGTAGTCGCAGGCTTGCAGTTCACGATCCCAAATCTTTCCAATATCTTCACAACATATTTTCCTTGAGAGAGGAAAATTTCACTTGGCTTTTGCGAGACCTCAAACCCTAGGAAATAGTGCATCTATCCTAGGTCCTTCATCTCAAATTCAGAAGCCAACTTCCTCTTACATTCGTGAATGAGAGGGTCTGCACATGTTAGAAAGGGGTCATCCACATAAAGTACCAGAATGAGAGGTTTATAATTTTCAAACTTAAAGTAAAGGTTCAGATTAGCTTCACTTCTAGTGAATCGTAGCTTCATCAGATAGCCATTGATCCTCTCATACCCAGCTTGAGGTGCTTGCTTCAATCCATAAAGATCTTTCTTCAATCTACATACATGAGATTCCCAATCATGAACCTCAAACCCCTCGGGTGTTTCCACATAGACTTCCTCTTTGATTGAACCATGCAAGAAAATGACCTTGACATCCATTTCATTTAGGTTCCATCCTTACAAGGAAGCAAGGGCTATGATAGAGAAGATGGTGGTGTATCGGTCAACAAGTGCAAATATCTCATTGTAATCTACACCTTCCTTTTGAGAGAAGCCTCGAGCAACAAAGTGAGCCTTGAACTTTTTTGCACTTCCATCAACTCCATGCTTGATTTTTTAGAGCTACTTAGAGGTGACAACTGATTTGTCCTCGAGTCTATGGACCACATCCCAAACATCATTCTTCATAATTGACTCGTATTCTTCATTCATAGCATCATTCCATACTTGATGCTTCATGACTTATTTGAATGATGAAGGCTCATTTTGAATGATAGTGCTCATGGCAGTCAAATATGCTTGATACTTGTTCAACTTCTTTCTTTCACGAAAAGTCCTCATTGGTGCAATGTGTCTCTTGGCTTCTTTGATAGTCTCCCTAAGCCATGAGGGTCTCCTTTTGGAGGAGGAGGATCAATAGGATCCATAGGTTCATCAAAGTCAAGCATCGTTTTGTCTTCTTTTTCATCTTGATTTCCAGTGTTAGCTTGTTTGTCCTTCCTTATGATAGGAAGGTTGTTGATCTTCTTGAGGGCCATATCTTCATCAAAGGTGACATCATTACATATATTAACTTTCTTTTGACTAGGCACGTAAATTCTATATCTCTTATAATTTTCACTATAACCCACAAAGATTCCTTTCTTCTGAGACGCACCTAATTTGCTTCTTTTCTCTTTCGGCACATGAAAATATACAGGACTTCCAAAAGTTCTAAAATGAGAGACATTGAGTTTCTTACCAGTGAACATTTATTCAGGATTCTTGAAGTCCAATGCCTGATGAGGGAATGGGTTTTGAACCTACACGACAATGTTTGCAACTTCATCCCATAGGAACTTCAAAAGGCCTTGATCATGAAGCATGGCACAAACTATTTCTACAATATAGTGATTCTTCCTTTTAGCCATACCATTCTGCTGAGGAGTGTATGACATTGTAGTCTCCCTCTCAATGTTAGCCTCTCTACAATAATCTTGGAATTCATTAGATTTTTACTCGGTCCCATTATCAATCCTCAATATTTTGATTTTCTTCTTGGATTGGTTTTTGATCAAGGCTTTGAAGTGTCAGAACCAAGTGAACACTTCATCCTTCTTCTTCAAGAAGTAGATCTAGGTCTAACGAGAATAATCATCTATAAAGGTGAGATAATATAAGTATCCTCCCAAAGAGTTTACAGGAACCATACCAAGTATATCGAAGTGGATCAATTACAATATATCTATGATCTTGCTATTACTTGAGGGGAATGTTCCCCTTGTACGTTTTCCTTCAGAACATCCTAGACGTACACCTTCACACTCTAATTTTAACTCGGGCATACCTATCACCATCTGTCTCACATCGGGTAGGGCCTTATAATGAAGATGGACAAAGCTTCGTTGCCATAGTTCAGATTGTAGAGATGTGTCACAAGACATGGCTCCCAATGGGCTTCCTCCAACTTGATACAAAGTGTCAACCTTGAACCCAAGAGTAAAATCATCTTTAGAATTTCTTTTCCAGACAAATACCTTTCCATCGATGAATGCTACCTTGAATTCTTTATCCCCCATCACTGAAATTGACACCAAGTTCTTCTTGAGATTAGGTACATATAGTACTTATTGAAAATGAATATTGTTACCTTGATTCAATTCAAGGGTAACATTCCCTACTCCCTTCACGGTATAGGTGGCATCATCTCTAAGGATGATCTCCAACTTTGTTTCCTTTACTATCAGATTAGAGAGGGATTCCTTGTATCTGATGAAGTGCCTTGAGGCACCACTATCAATCAACCATTTTCCTAATGTTTCCGGAGGAGACGGAGTGGAGAGGGCTGATATAATATAGTACTCTTTTTTTATTATTGTTAACAACAATTGACTCTTCATACTTGGAGTTCCTTGATTTCTTGGAGGGTCAACCATTTCCTTGATGTCCAACATTCCTTTTTACTTTACCGTTGGACATGCCATTCCTTTGATCGTTGTTGTTGAAGATTACTATGAAATGATTATGATCATCATCATGCAATGTGTCCCTTCAAATTGGACACTCCCTTGCATAGTGACCAAAATTATTGCAAACAAATCACTTGCCCTTCCTTCCTCCCTTAGATCCAGGATTTGCATGGAAATGACCTTTATACCTTGCATTATTTCTCCCTTTGGCATGAGCAGAGAATGTAGTGGGGTTGCTTCTATTAGAGGGAATTTCTTGTTCCACCATTCTTGTTTCTTCTTGAATGCATCTCGACATCAATTCTTCAAACCCTGACATTTTATCATTGTTGAGGATGGTAGTTCTAAATACATACCACTTAGGTGGGAGTCCTCCAAGGGTGGTGAGAGTAAGTTCCCTGTCAAGATTGACTTCTCCAATCGAGAGTAGATCGTTATCGATCTGAGTAATCATTAAAAAATAGGATTGAATATCCTTGTACTTTCCATTCTTAATATCCTTCAATTTATTTTTGAGAAACTGAGTTTGATTAACATTACTAGCCTTGAACTTGCTGACCAACATGTTGTAGATCTCCTTGTGTCTTAAATTTGGAGATGTAGGCCACCAGATTCTTGTCAATGGAATCCCTGATAATATTATTTGCTTTGAATTCAACTATATTGTGCTTGTTATTCGTAGCAACCAATACATTTGAAGGAGGTTTAGGGATTTTACCTTGCACATAGTCCATCACTTCTTTTTCTTCCATCCATGACAGTTAGATTTATCATGGAGCTTGTTTTCAGCCAGGAAGTAGGATGAGGAACCCATTGAACCTTTTATCTTCGGTGATTTCTCTTTCACTCTTGCTTGGGCTTTGTCTTCACCTCAGCTTTGATACCCTATCAATTTTAGGCAATAATGGTATGTTCTATGCTTTAAAGCAATTTTACTTAAATTTCTTTACTAGCACAGTATGAATATTCAGATTAGCAATCACATCAACATGATAGTAAAATACAGATAGAACATAAACATAAATAATAGAAGATAAGCGAAGACATGAGGAAAAAAGATGTGGCACCAGCCAGGGACAAACCCCGATGTGAGGAAACCCTTGATCAAAACTTCTTTTAGTCTTCAATATTTTAGTAGAGAGAGATAGTACAATTTACAAATATGATAATTTATAATAGAAGAAAAAGAGCCCTAACCATAAAAGTCAATGCTGGTCAACAAGGCAGATTTGACCCTTAGAAAATTGGTCAAATTCAGTCAATTTCAACCTCCAAACAACAAGATAAAACATCCCTCAAAATAATCAAATTCAGCCCAGTCAAAGTCTAGTCAAATAATCCACCTATGGTTAGCCTTACTGTAGTCAATGCTGGTCAAAAAATATAGAAATTTGGTCTCCTAAAATTTCGGCCTCCTGAAATTTCACTCTCCCAAAATTTCATCCTCCTAAAATTTCACGTTCCTGAAATTTCGGCATCCTGAAATTTCAGCCTCCTGAAATTTCACTCTCCTAAAATTTCAGCCTTGTGGAGAGAGAGAGGCCCAGAAATCCATACCCAATCAATGAGGGTAGAGAGAGAGAAGTGTGAAGATGAGTGTGTCCAAATGAGGCTAAGTCACCTTCTATTTATATGCAATGTTGACCATAATCAAAATAAATTTGTAACTTCATTTGTACATGTCAGAATCGGATGATCTTTAGATCAATCCTACACCTCTCTGAGGGAGGAATCTAAGAAAAATATAAATTGTCATAAATAAGATGCCCCATGTGGTTTGGCCCTAGTTGCAAATTTTAACACTAAATGACCACTTCCTCATTCAACTATACAAGATGATCTTTGAGGAATAACTACCTTGCATGACACCTGGGGAAATTGATGTAGTATCAAAGATCATAGATTGGTTTGCCTCATCAGATGACACATTCCTTAAAGTGTTTAGTGGAGAAAATTCATTACATATTTTTCCAATGTATGCCAATGATACACTTGTCATGCAAGGAGTGTCATATCATCTTGCCACAGGGTTGTCAGTAGTTTTTCACAGTATGAAGAAAGCATCATGGCCAACTCTTTCTATGAAAATCAGATTGTACGAGATAAAGAACTTAAAATTCATAGATAACAAAGGAAAGGCAATAAAGATGTTTTCATTTGGTACTCGAGAGTTTAATACATACAATCTCCATGGTATTTGAAAAGACCACTATGCGATAATTCACTTTTAGCAGCTCAGTGGGACATTCGATTGCCAAGAGGAGGATCCATGGAAGAATATCTATAATGAGTCCAAGACCCGTGAGCTGGTCAGTTTTCCAGGAACTTCATAGGTGACTCCATAGAAGAAAGCTACTTCAGAAGTAGTACCAATAGAAGGGAGAAACCCCATTCAAGATAAGGGAAAGATAAAGGTTTCTTATAGTACAAGGGGAGAACGAAGCCGCAAGATGAAAGAGAGTTTAGTAGTAGAGGAAAAGAGGAAACAGAGGATGAAGAGAGAAGAACAAAGGAAGAGGGAAGAGTAGATACTATAACAAAACCTTGTGATTAGCATCCCTTTTTTCTTCCTTTTTTGCATCTAGAGCCCATTTTTGGTGCTATTTGTGTCCATTTATCAAATATGGTGCAAAATTGGACACAAAGTTTGCACCGAGTTTTGCATCAAGTATTACATCAAGTTTAGCACCAGGTATTGTAATACATTTTGCACCAGATTTTACATCAAGTTTTACGCCACATTTTATGCCAAGTTTTGTGCCATCCTTTGCACCATGTTTTCAATCAAGTTTGGCACCTAATTTTGTTTCACCAACTTTTGCATCCTCTATTGCATGCACTTTTTGTGCCTACACTTGCCTCAACTTTTGCATCATCTCTTGCATCCTGCACCATTCTTTAAATAATTTTTTGCGTCCATTTTTGCGTATTTTTTGCATCCCCTTTGTGCCAAGTTTTGCATAAAGGTTTGCGTCTAGTTTTTCCTCCAAGTTTTCATCTACTTTTGTTGCATTGAATTTTACATCTTGTTTGACATCCATGTTTACATTCTCTTTTTCATCTGTTATTGTCTCCACTATTGCATCCATTTTTCTTGTGCCATAATTTTCAGCTAGTGTGACACCTCCCTTTGCACCATTTTTTTCTTCTAAATTTGCATCCATGATTGCATCCTCATACACATATAGGATTTCATCAATTTTTACATATATTTTTGCATCCCTTTTTATATCCACTTTTGTGTCAATATTTGCATCAAGTTTTGTGTCTCATATTGCATCTAATTTTACATCAAATTTTGTTGCATCAACTTTTTCATCCTATTTTACATCCATTGTTGCACCAATGTTTACACCCACTTTTACATCCCTTTTTGCATCTTATTTTTGATCTTCATTTTATTCTTTTTTTGCATCTATCATTACATCCACTTTTGTTGTGACACAATTTGTGTCATGTTTTGTACTTACTATTCTACCCACATTTGCTTCCAATTTTGCATCCATCTTTGCATCCTTTTTTCATAAGATATTGCATCTATTTTTGCATCCACTTTTGTGTTGGGTTTTTCATTTCATTTTGTATCTTATTTTGCATGTAATTCCATTGCATTCATACTTTGCATCCAAATTTGTTTCTCCCATTGCACCAATGTTTGCATCCACTTTTACATCCCTTATAAAATATTTCCTTGCATCTAAGTTTGCATCTTTTCTTGTGTCTATTATTACATCCACTTTCTCATTGACTTTGTTGTGCTATGATTTGTGCCATATTTTATGCCTATCGTTATAACCCACATTTTATTCCACTATTGCATCCACATTTACAACCTCTTTTGTGTCCAAGTTTGCATCAAATATTGTTTATGTTTTTTGCGTCCCATTTTGAATCTACTTTTACATCCACTTTTGATTTGTCCAATTTTGCAACTAATTTTGCGTCCACTATTGCAACCATGTTGGGTCCATGTTTACATCCCTTTTTGCATCCAACTTTTCCTCCTTTTTGCATTCAAGTTTGTGTCTTTTTTTTACATTCGTTGTTGTATCCACATTTGTTTCACCACAATTCATGCTAAGTTTTATGCCTACTATTACTCCCATGCTTTCTTCCACTTTTTCATCCATGTTTGCATCCTATTTTGTGTTCAAGTTTGCATCAACTATTGCATCTACATTTTCATCCACTTTTGTGTCAATTTTTCTGTCTTATTTTGCATCTACTTATGTTGTGTCCACACTTCATCCAATTTTATATCTATTTTTACCCCCATTTTTTTGTTCACTTTTGTATGCCTTTTCCAACACATATCATATTTTTTGCATTGATGATATTTCTTACGACATGGAAAATTATGAACAACTGATGACAATGTCAATAATTATGATGATGATGATAGTGAAGATGATGAGAATGACATGAATTGTGATTGGTATGATAATGATAATGATGATAAAGATGATGGGTGTTACAATGACAATGATGATGATAATGCTAATGACCTTGGCCATTCTTCCCAATTTTTAAATTTTTTCATGGTCATAATCATAATCATTATCTTTGGCATCATCTTCCAAGTCATCATCACCTGATCATCATTATCATTATTTTCATATTGGTCATCATCAAAAACAATAATGACATGAATGATGATTGTGATATTCATGATGAAGATGCCAACAATTATGAAAAAAATTATATTAGTTACGATGATGGGGATGATGACAATTATAATGATGATGATAATGGTAGTGATGATGATGATCATCGATCATCTCTAAAAAATAAATTTGTTATTTCTCTTTCATATATCATGTGTCCTAACAACCCATTTCAAGCACTCATAACATTTTTTGGGTTGATAATATTTCTTACGATACCTATAATTATGAATAATTGGTGACAGTGTCCATAATCATGATGATGATGACGATGAAGAGATGAATGGTGATTATGACGATAATGAAATGATGAGAATAATGATGAAAATTATGGTGGTGATGATGGCAATGATGAAGACGATGACCCTCCCTCTAAACTAGGGAGGTACTCATAACGAGACAAAAAAGTACTCTTAAGTTGAAATATTCATATAAGAAAGGATCTTGATTGATAAGCATCAATGATCATTTACATCATCATAGCCAACATTGTCAAAATAGCAAGGCCTTGACTAACAAGTCTATCCCTCCATTAGATCAGAGCACAATGTTGGGAGGCATAAATTTGGACACCATTGCCTCTCTAGGCACTTACCCCACAAGAATGTTCACCAGGTATGTCCTCAAATGATCATTTCCTAATCCACTATTATAATATTTGACACCAGGAAATGTCGATCCTCATGACTATTCTTATCTCAGATTAATGTACTTGACTTATGGTGGTTAGTCCTAGTCAAAGTACAAATTCTCAAAGAATATTGGTCTGAGATGTTTATCCAATCCACCATTCTCCCTAATCATGTCTTTACTAGGCTTACAAATGTTAGTCCTGGCCATTGTACATGACACATGGATAATATGGTGTCTAACCACAATCCCTCTCAACCAGAGAGGAGACATCCACAAGCATAATATTTTCTCAAGAATACCCATCATTTTCATACATAATAACATCATTAATTTTTTTTCATCGCATGACACCTTTATGATTAAGCATTCATAGGTTTGTGGCAAAATATTTCCCATTTTGTCATTTTTTATGAAATAAAATCAAAAAGTGAAAGCCAAAATCATTAAAGATGCACTATAATGATTTATCTAAGTCTAAACTCTAAGGTGGAAGTGAAAATTCATGTAAATGATATATCTATGAGTTGTGCCAAACTTATGAAAACCTTATTCCCTAAGTCTTATGTATAAGAAAAATAAAAATAAAGAAAAATAAGGCCCAATGAATTGGTAACTCATGTATTCATTCCCTCCTTGGAAAACATATGAATATATACACTCCTAGTTACAATTGTTCACATGTTTGTGATTGTTAAATCATGAAGTCCTCTTTTCCCCTTGCAATTTCACTTCATCATTTAAGCACCTAATCGAGGATCTAGGGAATGTTTGTTGCCTAAAGGGTTTCATGTCTAGTCTTGGTTTACTTATGTCACACTACTGTCAATTTATGTGATAAAGTGAAATACATAAGTTTGTGGAGTTATTAGAATAGTGTATTAAGTTAGTCACCACACACACATGTATTACATCTCATTGATCCACATGTGTGGGTTGGAGACTCATTGCTTGACAACTTTAATGGAGACTACTTTATGGCTTTAATGGTATAGATTACAAAATATCTTGTTAAACATTGTGATTCATCCTTTCTTTTCTTCAAGACACTTGATAATATTGAAGTCACTCCCAATAATCCATGGAAATGGGGAGCATGAATTATTTGTGCTAGAAATAGCATTGAGAAATAGTGTTTTTCCATTTGTGATATTGGATTCATCGACATTGGATACATGTTAGTAGTCCTTGATGTCAATTAACTAAAATTGTATTGTCTTAATGTGAAAAGAGGTAAACATATTGGTAACATTGATGTCCTAACCATTTCAAATAATAAACATTCCACGCAAGTATCTCTAACCATCAATCGCTAATACTTGGAAATTCCTCCCCTATTTGCTAATTATATGAGGTAGAACCTCAATTAATATTTTTGTTTCTTATATCAACATTATTGATGGGTGCTTTGCATGCCATTTTTTTTTTAGGAGTCTTAGTTTTCCTTTACTATTGAGGCCCCTAATGTTCCATGAGACTATTTTAATCAAGAATTTACACATAAAGGAAGTATAATGTGACTAAAAAGGTCTCAAGATTTAAGTGCTTGGAAAATTCCACTTCATGACTCCTATTTTTTCTTAACCTGGGACCGAATGGTGAACTTGATGGCCTTAAGGGAAATTGACCAATGAAAATATAAAAAATAGGTGACTTTGACTTTATCACATACAATTAAATATACTAAAAAAAATATCCATAACAATTTCATCAATCAATAAATCATTAAAAAAATTATCCAAAACAATTTCATCAAGCAATGAATCATTGCATTATAA
>APFE030475660.1:0-39316 GCA_000404065.3 Pinus taeda | reverse complement strand
CATGATACTCCTTAGCCTCCTCCTAGCAGCAAACCCAAGAAATTTTGAGAGTTTTGAGGCATTTTTGGTATTTTTTGGAATTTTACAGGTTTTGGCCATTTGACTGGTCTCACCCTGCGCGCAACCATACATGGGGGCAACTCAGAACGGGGAAAACTTTGCATTTTTAGAATTTTCATGCAAAAATACACTTTCCTATGGATGGGTTTCAGATTTTATGGAGATTTGGGCTTCTAAAAGCTCAAAATGCATGCAAATTTTGACTTTCTGCCCCTATTTTGAGTTGCAGAAATCTGTCTTGGGAGAAATGACTTTTGAGGGGTCAAATCATCTCCAAATTCAAAAATTCCGGTGGGGTTGGAAAGTAGACTCGCAGACCTTTCCAACAAGCTATATTGCACCTGATTTAGACACCAGGAAGGCCCTCAAACAGAGTTGTGAATGTGCGCGACCAGTCAGAGTGATGTGCGCGACCTGTCAAGGAAATTTGCCTGTTTTGACCAGTTCGGCCAGCAAAACACTGTTTTCACCTTGGTTGACTTTTGAGGCATGTAAATGATGGATTTTTGTGTAATTTTCATGGCACTTAGATACTTTTACTCTCCTTGAAAACTTCTAGAAGTTTCCTTGATGTAAATGGTAAATATTTAATGCATGGATAGGTTTCCTAAGTTTTAGAGGCAAGTTGTTTTGACTGCCTATTATCTAGTGCTTAGTTTGGAATTAGTTAAAATAGCTCCTAGGAAGCTGAGCTCGACCCCTAGAGGTGGGGAAAGGAGTTAGATCTTCTATATTATGCCTTCTCTTACTCATTTTCATGGTTGGACTCTTGAAGGAGAAGCTCCTATTGTATATTTCACTTGTATCTCTGCAATTTGAGGAAAAGGAAGACCAGGGTTTTGCAGACATCATTGGGATTCTTGTGGACTCTTGTGTTGATGGTGTGTTCTCTTATTGTAATTGTAAGTGTGTTTATGTGTTCCATCTCTTTCTTTACTGCAGCTTATTAAACGAATGAAGTGATAAAGTTTGAATTCATGCTTGCCATGCTCAGCTTTCAAATTTGTTTAATGTTTATGTTTTCCACTGTCTAGAGAGGATTCAAAGTCATTGTTTGCCCTCTTTAGCTTCTCTTTTTTCTTCCTTGATCATTCATCTCAGCTAAAGGCATCAGCACAAACTCCTACCTTGCCCCAAAGACCCACCTGCAAAACCTGAGCTCAATTCCCGCACCCTGAATTGCACTCCCTCCAATTGTCACCAAAAACCCAAAAATTTTTAAATCAACCCTCTTTATCAGTTTACTAGCCTAATATCAGTGTTCCTAATTGGGTCAGCTCATCCTATTGAAAGATCTACCGAGTTTGACCGGAGAGAGCCTTCTCCTGCCTCGTAGGGCTAGCTACGAGGCTAAATGGTTTGATGTAGCCTTGAGATTTGTCTATCTCAGCCTAGGTGAAATTTCAAGCGCTAACATACTGGCGACCATACTGGGGAGAACATTCGACTTGTTGATTGTCTTGTCCCAGTACATGAAATCAAATTGCAAATCTGATGTTGATGGTGGACAGTAGTTAGATACATATGCAGGCTGAACCATTCACCTGGCGACTCCAATTCGATCTAGACACTCCAGTGCTTGCTGATCCATTCATGCAATGGAAGGGTATGTGGCAGACCCTGTCATGTGTGAAGCTATAGAAGAAATAAGAAATTTGTTAGCAAATACTGAATTTGATGAAGATGTTTTTAGTGCCTCGCTTCAATGCTTGAAATTTTTAAAGGTCTTCAAAACTGAATTTTGCGAGTTAATTGTTGAAAGAATTGAAGAGGAGATTCAATGGTTAGATGAGCAGATCCAGTCATATGATTTCCAAGACCCTAAAAAGTTTTTGGAAATCCTTCCTCCATCGCAACAAGAAGTCATAGACTTGCCTACAGATTTTTATATTGACAATGTGCAGCTGGAAGTATGCATTGCAGAGTTGGGGCAGCCACCAGAGACTGGCTTCCGCGATCCAATGGCAACATATATGGACGTGTTTTTCACTTCGATTGACAGATCAAACTGTCTTGTACGTGACCAGGCTCATTACTTACATGAAGGGCTGCCAGCAACTTCATCTGTGACCTCGTGGAAGCATTCTCAAGTGGCATCATTCTCAGGTTTACTTGAATGGCTAATCTGGCATTTTAGTATTACCTGATCTAGTGTTTGTACAGCAGATTAGGGTAGATTTGTAAATAAATAAGCAGCCATAAGGGCAGCATCTTGTTTTAGTTTGCTTGAAGATTATTAAGTTATTTTCAGTTTGAGTTCAGTTTCAGTTGTGTTGATGATGACTCCATTGCCCAATGGGTGGAGGCACTGTCTGCTCTCCCAAAGTTCTGCGGTTCTTGGCACCTCCACGGAGCGGAAGCTGACATCCCAAGTGGAGCCAATGTTAGACTCTGTCTCATCTCAGAGATTGATTCTTCTTCAAAACAGGGTTTTGAAGAAGAAATCATTTAAATGTGCTTTTTAGATTATGTAATTTGTTCTCCAGCTCTTCAAAAGGCAGCAGCGACTTCAAACTCCTATTCCTTCACAAGCAAAATTCAAAACATCAACAGCACTCAGAGGCAAAAAACTATTTGGAGAAATCTCACTGGAGATCCCGAACACCTGTTTTGGAAATGGTCATAAATGAATTATTTTACAAGAAGGAGTGGATTGGTCCATTTTCTCTGCCTGATGTAGGTGGTGAACATAATGCACAACCATCAAATGGCTGGAAGGGTGTTTTTAGCATTGCAACATACAGGCCTTACTTCAATGTGGACACATACGTTGTGGTTGAAAGAATTATTGATTCACTGTATCCACACAAAGGAGACTTCATTAAAATGATTGCCGATAATCCTGATATGTATGGACCTGTCTGGATTTCCACAACTCTCGTCTTTTTAGCAACAGTTCTTGGAAATTTTGCGACCTATTTATCTTTTGAACCAAGTAGCACTGTTACTGAGTGGGTTTATGATATCAACTATGTGAACTGGGCTACAGCCATATTATATGCATATATATGTCTGGTACCGCTTGGATGTTACTTCCTACTTCAGTGCTTGGGCATATCTTTGAGCTTAGTGGAAATATGGTGTTTGTATGGCTATTCTTTGTTCATCTTCGTTCCAACTTCGTTCCTCTTAATAATACCAACAGATATTTTAAGGTGGATCGTCATTTCACTTGCGGGCTTAGCATCGGCTTTCTTTGTAGCTCTCAATTTGCAGTCTCATATAATGGCTACATCTGACAAATGGATGATACCAGTTGTAAGCTCATTTATTGTGCAGAGGTGCTTGGCTCTTCCCATAAAATTTTGTTTTTTCGTGTGAATGTTAGGCATTTGGTTCTCTTGTTTTTAGAGGCAGAACCCCTCTGGGCAGAGAGCATATTTGTACTTGTACTAGTTGGAAAGTCTTGGATCCAACATTTTGTGTGTCTTCAGGCCTTGTTTGTTTCAATATTTTAGGGAAGCAGAAAATGGAGATTAATTCTTACTGGGAGACAGCAAGGTGTCCTTTTCCATACCACCAGTGATCCTTCCTGTTTGTTAGTCCAAGGAGAGAAGATGAGACACCAGACTTGAAGCTGGGAGAGGATAGCGTTTTACTTCATGTTTATTTGGCTAAAGGAAAACACCGTTTAGGTGGTTCTGCCCTTGCTCATATTTTTTATCAGATTGGTGACGTTTGCCCAGACCTTGATGATGTTTCAGATCTCAAGCGATTCTTCAATGCAGTCCAGGACCTGGTTGCAGAGAATCTTGTTTGAGCTGGTCATGACATTAGTGATGGGGGTATAGTTGTATCTCTGTTGGAGATGGATTGTTCAAATGGTGCTTCCAGAGTTCGTATTATGATATATTAATTCCGCTATATTGACTAAAAGAGTCCTTTTGTCAAGACACTTTCCTCAAATGGAATGAGGGAATCAATAAAGAGAATGCCACTATTTATTTAAGCAGCATTCATGGATTTATTACAGTTCATATACAGGGGAACACTAGAGCCGCATTTTGCAACTGAGCCGCTAGATTTGTTAATAGTTGCTGACAAATTCGGTGTAAAATCATGTGTCAATCATAGCACGCATCACCTTTCACAATAAAATCTGCATTGGTTTTTCTACAGCTTCATCCCACCATGCTTACAAACACTATACTTCTGCAACTAACAGACGCGGCAAACTGGTTTATTATTCAATGTTTTAAACGCACTTACAAAGATAAACTCGTGTTCCAAGACGAGTTTCTAAACCTTCCCTTAAACTGTCATAGAGAGGATTTTATCAAGGGATGAATTACCAGTTTCCAGTGAAGATGTAGTCTATGATTTTATAATAAAGTGGGCACTTTGACATCAAAACAGATACATGAGAACAGGTCCAAAAGTGAGTTTCACCAGAAAGGTTTCAACTTCTATGATCAGGAGGCTGTGCATATTCCAAATCACAAGTTCACTGTGAGTATTGTTTGAAACCTTACTCAGAAGAGAGCCATTGGCGCATTAAGACTCATCTCGCCATCAGTCATCTAGATACCAATAAGATTGTTTTGTCAGACCGCCAAATGCTGATGATAAGGCCGAGTACGAAGAAGAAAAGGCGGTTTTAATATTGTTTTTAATTTATCAAGGGCCGAAATTGGAGCTTACCTTGTTGATCCTTCTTAGAAATGGCTCATTCAACGTATCACTTCATAATAATTGTCCGTGCCAGATGTCATAGATGGGATTTCGTTTCCTTATTCACAATCTTAAAAGTATATGTGTTGCATGGCTGCCCTGTTTAGTGCCCGATTTCGTGATGCATTCTCTTATCAATAAGAAATGCCAAGTCAAGATACGCCTAAAACAGAACGAGGATATCCATCAATTTCAAGACTTCAGTTAGTGATTTAAAAGTAGTTGCGCTCCAGCAGTTATTCCATGCGTGGGCCATCGGAGAATTTTTAGGAAGATGTTGTTTTATTTCAGGATAGAGGAACCATTTTTTGCCATTTTTATAATTGCAGGTGAAACAGCGCAGGAGTTTTTGGGTTGATTTGTTTTCTTTTACAGCAGAAAACGGGGTCAGTTCGCCTACTTTTATCCTCAGTCTGGATTATATGAGGATCTGCGCTCCAGCATTTATATTTTTATTAGTCAATCAGAGGATTTTTAGGGACACGATTCTGTTTTAGAAGAAAACACTTTTTTCTATTATTGTAATTGCAGTTCAAACAGCGCCCTGATTGCTGGGTCGATCTCTTGTTTTTGCTTGAGAATAGTTTATAAAAATAATTTTTTAGCTAGAGTGAGAAGAGAGAGAGTTCTGAGGGCTGAGTGCTGGAGGAGAACTGAGCTCCATTGTACAGTCTTGACACAGGGATTTTTAATGAAAATTTCACAGCTCTGACTTCTGAGATTCCTATGGTATGATAATTTAGCATATGTTTTTCTCTTGTTTCATATGTAATCTGTTATGTTTCATTTCACTACATGATCATTTCTAACTGAACAAATGAAGTGTTTAGGTAAGAATTCATGCCTGCCATGCTCTGCCTATAAGTTTGTTCATGTTCAATGTTTTCTTCTTTTTGACAAGGATTCAAAGTTATTGTTTTCCCTTGTCAGCTCCTCACCGGTCTTGCCATCCCATTTAAATCTAGACTTGGTGTTAAATTTCTTGCCTACCTCGCCTCAGTCGATAATCTATGTTGTTCATTATATTTCTCTATTCAAGCTGTGATTTTGCCCATGCAGCCCGGAACAACCTCGTCATTTAATTAAAAACCCCTTTTTATCAGTTTACTAGCCTAATATCAGTGTTACCTTGTTGGTCATCTCCCTTATTGAAGATTTTACGAGATAGGCCGGAGAGAACCTTCTCCTGCCCCGTAGGGCTAGCTACAAGGCTGAATGGTTTGATGTAGCTTTGAGATTTGCCTTTCTCAGCCTGAGGTGAAATTTCAAATGCTAACAGACCCCATTAATGAAGATTTAGCTGAAGATGACATGATTAGAGAATAAAGTGAAAAGGATTAATTTATAACTCATAACACCTGTGCAACTGATCCATCATTTATCACAAAACCGATCGAGAATGAAGAGAGGCATGTCAAAAATATCTTAAATACTTCATCTAAAACTTCTCAACCAGAATGTTCCACATCCTCAGCGATATAGCGTGCCACGAAGAAAATCCTGAAGTGAGAAAAGAAAAAGAATATGGAAGTGGTTTGATACATTTGATGGCCGCAAGAAACTCGATTTTCGGACAAGACAAAGTCCTACCATATGCAGGATTGGACAAGGCAAGTCTGAAAAACAACCCACATATTTCCCTGAACGCAGGAAAACGATTAATATGAACTATATTGAACACATCTGATGTTGCAAGGCATCCTTTGTGTTGTATCTCTAACCTTACACCCTCTTATTTCAACATTTTCACTTTGTAGTTAGATTAAATATATATTTTCATGTTAGTAGTATAGTTAATAAATGAAGAGCTTCTATTTTTATGTGCTTAATGTTATATTATGATTTTGGGATTATATTTAGATAGGCGCTACTTATGTCATTATGTATTTTCTTTGGGTGCAGATTCTGGATTCTCACATTCCTTCAACGAAAAACATATCCCCAAGTAGAGCTAGATGTTTACCACTCCATGTCACTACCCCATAGTTGTACATTCTTTCTCATTTGGATTTCCATCATATTTGAGCACTCAGATGATCCACAAATTCATCATTATCAGTCATATGTACATTGAAGTTTTGTAAACCCATTCTACATTTTGTAATATAAATTATCCTAGTAAGACAAATGTATGTAACAACCTAGGTAAAATTATTTTTCTAATGATGATTTCCATCCTTAAAAGTTTTTCGTCTCACCAATTCATGTGTGTTTCTAAATACGGATGATCTGCAGAGTTTTTCCCTCCAGTCTCACCCCAAAGCTAGGGTGGATTTTGTCATAAGGATCTTAAAAAAGTCCTAGTGTTATTTATTGAGTCTTTGTAAAATTGATTTGGGAATAATTCTAGCTATTTGGTTAGATGATTTTATTATAAGTCACTTGTCTACTAGATCATATTTTGTGTTGCAGAAATGGGTAATTGTTGAGGGTCTATAACGAACGTGTGTTCCCCTTTCATGGGTTAGAAATGTAATATTTCATGTAAATAATATTCTAGCTATAATGTTAAAGTATTATAAGGTTCGAAAAATTAATAATCCCTCATGAGTCAATTAATTAAATTTTCTAGCTAAAATAAATTAAAATGCTAAAGCCAAAAATTTAATTGATTTAGATCTTAGGAAAAATTAAATCTTCCAACATTTAAAATTCGTGGGTTTTAAAACTTTTAATTTTTGGAGATACTCGTCCAAGGGAATATTGAAAATTTCAAGATATTTTGGACCCTTGGGCCTTAGTAGTTAAGTCAAAGTCAAATTTTTGAGACAATTAACTCAAAATATTCATTTTTGAGTTAATTAAAAAGAAATTAAATGTGAAATTCGAATTTCCTCAAACATTAACTTAAGTTCAACAGCGATGATTAAAAAATCATTTGATCTTCATCAACGATTGAGATTTCTTTGACAAGGATCAAGCCATCTACCTGTTGGAGAATTTATTTATAAATTAGAGGTCTCTCTCCATTATTTGGATCTAATTTTTCAATCGTGTACTTTCTCTGAGAAAGTTCTTGTAACTTTTTTCTGGTTAATAAAACACAAGGCTTTGGAGTTTCAGACCGTGTGTTCTTCTTTCAAATTTATGTGGTAATATTGTTCTTAATAATATGTTGTTTTTATTTGTATCTACTAGATAATAGCCTTTGAGGATTGATCTGTGCACAGGTATCTTGCACAGATTTCTGTGTTTTTAAATTATAATTTTGATTTGATGATCATTTTGAATCTCTATTAATCTATCAATCAAATCTAAGTATGTAGAAGTTATCATTCAGGATTTGAGCATTTAGGGAAGTCCTCAATTGGACCAACTAACTCTTGACAAATTACAAAATCTAAAGACTTTACTGTTTTTTATTTTTGAAGTCATCTCACAAAATATTTTATTTGCAAGGTTTTCCTTTGGCTTATGTCTATTTAAAATTTCCAGTTTATTTATAAATCTATTCAAAATTGTTTATATCTCGCTAAGGGAGAGCTTTAATCTGCAGATCTGCTAGATCTGTAGAATATTATTGTAGATTTGAAAATTTCAATTTTTTCAATTCATTGGAGTTTTCAGTATTTCATATTTTTGTATATACATGTTTTGAGGTTTTATATATGATGTTTGTGCAGGGACAGATTTGAAAATGTAGGCAATTCTTGAGGATTCTTGAGACAAATCTAGGCCCCAGAAGGCATCTCCATTTTATGTGTAGTTTGAAGAGAAATTTATAAATATCGTGAGCAACATTTTTTTAGGGCCTTGAGGCCCTGCGCTAACAACCTCCAACACCCTTTATCCCTCTTCTTTCTTTCTCGACCTCCTTTTGCTCCTCATCCCTCTCTGTTTCTCGGCCTCCCTCATTTCCCTCTTGGCCTCCTTCTTTTCACAACCTCATCTCCACCCTCCAGCCTCTCTTCTTTCACTCCCTATCACTATTAATTTTTCCCATAAAATTCTCAATTTTTTTTTTGAATTTGGCATTTGGATTTGAAGATTCCAGTGACTTGGATAGCTTGTCTCCAGGGATATTCAAGCCCCTGAGGGTTGACTAGTGCACATCTTCTAAACCCTTACCTCATTTCATTGATCTAATTGAAAGCAAGACTAATATTAGCATAGAGTTTCAATTAGTTGAACTTTAGCAAAAAATTTAGTTTACATCTTTTACTGCAGTACATTTCAGAGATAAAACTATTTTCGCGAAATTTTGCATGCTAAATTGACAAATTTCTAAATAATGTTTCACTATTTTTTTAGTAAATTATTTCTGAGTTTTAAGATAAAATGCATCACTAGAATGGAAATAGTTAGACAAAAAATTTCTAAATTATTAATTATCAATTTTTCATTTGAAGTTTCAGTTGTTACACAGAAAAAAATTTGAATATTTCAGAGTAATAGGACCACTAGTTTAAAATATATTGTTGGAATTGTCACTTGTTTTAAAACCATATTACTAAATTGATATTTCATTGGTGTTATATGAGTTTAAACACTTAGTTTAATTTATGAAGTACATTTGTTTTTAACACGCTCATTCAAGAAAGATTAATCTAGTTTTACCTATGTGTCTAATGATCATTGATTGAGTACCTCATACAAATGGATTTTTGAATATAGTGTGTTTTATTTCCAACATTTTATATTGGTTTCTTGTTATGTTTTCAGTAATTACTTATGCAGACTTCATATTTTAGATTTTTGGTATAAGTATTTATTTTCACATTAAGATCATTCTTCTTAGCCTTAAGTTAAATAACACTCACGACATGTTTTAGAAATAACTCTTTTTTTTAAGGCCCTTCTTCTGCGATCAAATCTTTTCACTTTACATTTGCATACTAAGCTCATTTTTTCACATTAAAATTTTACTTCCAAGCATAAGCTTGCTCGATAGAAACATTAAGGGATAAAACTTAGAACATGCATTTAACTAAATTTGACCAAGTCCCTTCATTTCACATAGATTTAAGTTTTTCATTTGCATATAAGATAGTAAAATCATTTAGCAGCAGTTTCTCATGCATAACTTAGACTTTATTTCCTTCACAAGATAGTTGATTCCACAAGGCACTCATATCATTTTCCTGAAATCAAATTGAATCCTTCAAAATATTGCACAATCTAAATAAATATTGGTTGCTTAGTTGTGTCTCCCAGATTGGTTAGTTTGCAACTAATCTTCCCTCATTCCATTTCCATAGGGTCTAGCCCCCTTAGTTTGTTATTGGGAGATAACTCAAATGGAGAGATTGGAGATCAGTGTGACAACCCCTTATCTGAGTCGTTGTCACGGTGCCTAAACATTTTATGCGACAACATTTTTTGGCATCGTTGCCAGTGTTACGACTTATTTGGGCACATCAACTCCAACTCACATGTCGATATTATTAGGGTTTATCAACCCCTAATATAGTTGTTTCATGCCCTAAAGAACTTAGACATCCGAATGCTTCACTCCCAAACAAGTTCCATCACAAAATTCATCCAAAAAGTGTCTCTAAAAATATCATTGCAGAAAGCCCTTCATTAGGCTGTTATGCATTATAGGTGCCACACTGACTAAGTGCTATGCATCGCACTTAGGCCCTCTTTAGCCTGCAATGATCAAGCTTGGGCAAAGTTCCGGGAGAGTTTGAAGAATCAATTATTCATGGAAACCTCTAGAAGCTTCTCCAGTGCCACCTGCCCCTCTGAGTTCGCCCAAGGATGACTAAAGGAATTAGGAAACATCCACCTCCTATTCCCCTCTTTCATGGAACCAATTCCTAAAATAGAAAGGCATTCATCATCATCATTGATGACCCAAACTCCTTCACTCATCTATAAATGGATCACTCATCTAAGGGATCTAGAGGCTGAATAATTATGAGTTGTAAGGAGGTGCTAATGGGTTTAGTATTGAGGCAAAGTATTGTGGTAATGTTGGATTTTCTTACTGTTCATGAGGTGAAGAAGTTTGAAGCTGGAAGGATGGCGCTGGATCGAACTTATGGTTTGTAATCCTTCTTTCTATTAATAAAGCTTTTCAAGATTCTTCCTCTATGTTTGTGTAATCTATCAATGCATTCATATGTTTATCATACTTTCGATTCTATGTTATTTATGAATTATGGATCATTATGCATTGCCAGGTCTTTGTTTCTGTCACTGTGCAGGTACTCTCCAAGCATGTTAAATACGGGAAGGAGCAATGAGATCAGCGAAAGGAGAGAGGAATCAAGTGGAAGTTACAAGGTGGCTCCTTATAATCTTTCTCTTATCTGTCATTCATAGGAAAAATAGTGAATTGTCTTAACTGTTGTTTCTAGGTTAGCTACCAAATCTAGAGGGTGAGCATTTCTTAGAAATACTAATTTTCCTGAAAACAAATTGGCGACCATACTGGGAACATTTTTCCCTTCTTGGTAGCTTAATAGCCTCTTAAAACATTCCACTACACTTTATTTGTTGTTGTTCATCGAAGTCAAGCTTAATCCACTGAAAATTGAATTGAATTTGAGCCAAAAACATCTTCAAAATTGCTCACTATGATCATCGCACTGTCCTTAATTGAGACATGCTATGCATTGCAGTTCCCGCATGGACACAGTGTTATGCATCGCACTGTCTATCTGTTATGAAACTAGCTCAAGAAAAGATAGAAAAGATAGATCAACGCCTTAGAATTCAGCCTCTTCGAGGGGGCAACCTCCTTTACATTACATAAATGAACAATTCTTGGATGATTCAAATGACAAAACCTCCTTTCTATATATAGGAGTCTAAGGAGTCACAATATAACCCAGCGGACCTAACAATAATAATATAAAGCCACAAAAATATCAATAGAGGGATTCTATGGGGCATAGTAATAACAATATGGGGACAATAGGGGCACAACAATATTAATAAGGGATGCAACTACAATAGTAATAGGGTAATCACTAATATTATAGGGACCCAACATGCCCTCTCCTTCAAAAAAGTGTTGTCTTCAATGCTTGAGTAGTTTTGGATGCTTCTATATAAAATTCTCATCCTCACATGTGGAATCTTCAGCGGATAAGTTCTTCCACTCCAAAATTGATCGATTTCGTAGCTATCAAGTTCTTGTTTCTGTGACTGCTTCCGGTTCCAATATAATTTTTCCTTCCTCGTCAAGTTCTGGCAATATTGTTCGAACTGGGAGCTTGTCACCTATAACCTTATTTAAATATGAAACATGGAAAACTAGGTGCAATCGAGAAGTTGCAGTAAGCTCCGATTTGTATGCCATAGTACCAATCTTTTGCAACACATTGTACGGACCATAATACTTTGGTGATAATTTATTATCCTTCTTAGCTTGCTTGAGGGACATTTGCTTATATGGTCGTAGCCGTAGGAATATTCAATCACCTACATCAAAACTTCTTTCGCTGTGATGTTGGTCTGCATATTGTTTCATTCTATTCTATGCCAACACGAGGTTATCCTTTCAAAGTTGGAGGACTTGTTGTTGATGTTCGATGTGATATTCCACTGCTTGAACCTTAGAATTTTCTCTTAACTATGATGTGATGGATGGTGGCTGATATCCATAAAGTGTCATAAATGGGGTCATTTTTGTTGCTTTATGGAAGGAAGTGTTATACCACCATTCAACCAGAGGCAACCATTTGACCCATTGTGTTTGTTTATCAGATACAAAGCAACGAAGATATCCTTCCAAACATTTGTTTACTAGCTTAGTTTTCCCATCAGACTGAGGATGATAAGATGAGCTATGAGCTAACTAGTACCAAGATAAGAAAATAATTTTGTCCAAAAATTTCAGTGAAAATGGGATCTCTGTCACTTACAATAATCTTTGGGTTTCCATGTAGCTTTTGAATTGTTCCATAAATGCACTAGAAACTGTACTGGCTTTAAATGGATGTGATAATGCACAAAAGTGTGCATACTTGGTAAGTCTGTCAACTACCACCATGATGACAGTCTTTCCCTCGGACTTGGGTAAACCTGTGATAAAATCCATTGAAACCTCCTCCCAACGTTGGCTTGGAATGGATAAAGGTTGTAATAGACCCTGTGTCTTAATTGTTTCAACTTTATTTTGTGCGCAAGCCAAACATTCTGCCACAAATTTTTGAATATCCGATTTAAGGCCATCCCAAAAAAATTCCTTCTTAACCCTGTGGTAAGTTTTTAAAAATCCTGAGTGCCCTCCTAAGGGAGAAGTGTGTAATTCCAAAAGAATCTTTTGTTTTAGTTGGGAATTCTTACACATTGCAACAAAGAAATGAAACTAAGATTGGGACTATGATCTCAAAATAGCGTGCAGGGGAGAAAGTTGTATCAAGGAAGCGAGTTGTTGTTGTAAACTTTATCAATTTACTCCTCTTACACTGGTTGGTTGAGTGAGAATGAAATTAGGTTGAAGCACAATCCAACAAATGTGGCCAAATATGATGCACAATTAAGGCTATCATAGATTATTCTTCTTTGCTATCCACTTAAAATGGTGAGCAATTTTGAGAGAGGACAACTAGAGTCCACTATATCTCTTTCCTTCATCATGTCCATTAGCTCTGCTAGCTTGCTAAAACAAAGTGCTATATCAATGTTGAACCGTAGAACATGACGGTCAAGGGTTCAATATCAATGGCAATAAGTATCAATATTTTCAATGGAGTCCCATTCAACTTGGTATTGTGTAAGAATATGCAACATCTTAGCGAACAGAGAACTAGTCTGTGCCTTTACCTTAAGGAAATATTTAACAAATATGAGTTACGGTACATTGTTGTGGGTATTTACCATGGGCCAAATCTCCAACCTCTATTCATTACTCTGAATGGCCCCCTTTTTAGAACAAAGTGAACACCTCATTGCTATAATTGAAGGGTTGGAATTTGACCAAGACTGAATTTCACACTCAACGTGGCTCAACAGATTGTCATGAAAGTTTATGAACGGTTTTGCATGCTTGATAAGAACATTGCCATGAAGGTCTATCACACTTGCTAAAAATGGATACTCTCAATCCTTTACTTAGAGCAAGTAATAGATGACATCTATTGCTTATACGTGATAAATGCCAATATAAACACAAACGGTAACATGAACAGGTGTGAATAAGTTTTTATTGGGGTACAACAAAAATTATTTCTTTAGACTCAGTGTTCACAACCAAGGAACCTGCAAGTGAAATTATCCTCTTCGAATCTCCCAAGAGGCACCACAAGCATTTCTCGTGGATGTTGGACCTTCACTCACAGGATGACCTAAGTGGTCATCTCGATGCCAAAATTGTGGCCTTGGTAGCGAAGTGTTGTATTGTAGATTCTCAGATCGAGAAAATCTTCAAACTATACCCTTGTCTTCTCATCGAACAACAACCTTGCAAGAATTCTCCTTTAAACCATTTCCCTCGGAATGAAGGCGGACTCTAAAAATGAGAACATGTAGTGTCGAGAAACCTTGTCAAGGTCAGGACAACACCAACAATGGACAAATAGCAGGGTAATGTCTCCACTATTGTTAGAGCATGCAAGAGTTCAAAGAAATGATTAGGGCTTATCTGGATACCATGGAAAGGTAACATCAAGGAGATGTTGAGACAATTTCTCCCAACAAGAGGAGCGATGCTCAAAATGGAATCAATAGAGTTGTAATGGAATGAGCAAACGAGATGCTTCAAGAAAGGTAAACAGTGAGCAGAGATGGCAAGTCAAAACTAGGCGTAGAGACACTGAGGCACTGAGACACATAGTAACAAATGTTAGAGCTGCATCTACTTGACAGGGATGGTGCAAAGCCGTTTCTGCTTAACAGGGATGGTGCAAAGCCGTTTCTGCTTAACAGGGATGGAATAGAGGAATGTTATATCAGGCCAAAATTATCTTTGCGGTTACAACAAACATAATTATGGCATCTCAAAAAAATTAACTATGGACAGGGTTGAGGCGATTCCAATCATCTTGAACACTTTAAAGGACCAAAAGATGATAAAAAAATTGGGAGATGTCAACCACACTAGAATAATCTCGTTTTTTTCTGTCTTGGCATCAAACAAAGGCATTGAAGGTTCTGACAAGCCAACAATCCAATTGCACCAAAAGTAATGCTCAGCCTTGCACCGCGCTTTAACAATGCCCTAATCACGAGAGTTGCTTGTACGTTACACTATGGAACTTGCATGGTGTGGCTAACGAAATTAAATGTTACAATTGGAAGATACCAATGGCACTAGTACACAGAAAGCCTGTAACGATTCCTTCAAGGGGAAGTGGTGATAGAGCTCGACGGATAAAGAAACAATTAGAGTTACACCAAGTGAGAAAGATGAGCAAAGATCTTAAATGTAACACATTGGTGATGACACCCAAGTCAAGGACCACAAAACATGTAGTTAAAGAAGGCCACACACCACAGCGCAATCTTCAGCAAGGTAAGAATACAACTTGCTCTAATACCAAATTGAACAGATGAGCGAATCTCTATAAAGGGGTAGGGGCCCAATAGAGGGTAACAACACCCTTTCACTCTTGAATAGACCAGTTTGAGCAGGTAGAATTGATAATTGATATGTCAGGTTCTGGAAATCGCTTATAGTGTAATAAAAAGAGACTAATCATTACGTAATCTACCTAATTGAATATCACATATCCATATATTATGGAACAAAGATAATAGAGTAGCGCGGGTTGGTGCATTAAAGGTGCCTTAATCACCTCTTTCTCCAATCTGTATTGCCTATTAATCCATCTTTTATTAAGTGGACAAAATTGATAGGCAAAATTTGATAACTCATGTAAGTGCATATTACTCACAAGATGTACATATTAATACAATTCATTGACCATTGGTTTTCACCTCCCAAGAGGTCTCTTGGACATCTATGATGATTGGCCTTCACTTGAGGCTTTTCACCTTCCATTCAAGTGAATGAGCCAAGTTTGCATAACCGAAGAGGATTATGCTCCCAAAAATTATAATGATAAATTTAGCATTTTTTGGCCATAGAAGGGCCCCATCCTTCTTGGCCACTTGAGCAAGCCCACAAAGTCAATATTAGTGCTGAAACATTGTGGAATTGGCCCAAAATGGTCTTGAAACACAGCTAGCCATAACACATGGCATTTCCCAAATCGCGAAAGATTGTATGGTACGGCCAATGACATTTCAGGGCCAGTCCAAGCAAGCTTCGGAATTTCATGGGGTTTCGAGTATTGGTGTGGAACTTGGGGTGACATTTCTTGCAACATAGGAAATTAAATCTGACTTCCATGAGCCTTGAAAGTTGTGTTTTCCCCAAACAAATTCAAACACTTGCCTAATTCAGTGAGTATCTAATAACTTGCAGCTTATTATTCCTTTTTCTGAATGTCCGAGTGTTTCGAAACATTGGCTACTGAAATACTCTCCAACACCATAAATCCCAAAGGATAAGTTGAACCTGCAAAGTTCAAGCTTTCATGACAAGTATACAATGTCACAGAGATGACAATGACATCAAAACGCTTAACATTGATCCAAAGATTGTCAAATTTCAATTACAAACACACTTTTATATCCATATGGCAATATGTAAACAAATATATTTCCGAATAGCTATTAGTTTTTCATAGTTATAACCTGTGTGCACTATGAATGCACAAGAGGTACTCATTAAATACAAGATATGATACAATATGGCAGAATGTCGCAATCATAAACACCACAGTACTTTGAATGATCTAACATATATATTTTCAAATGAAAAATAAATAAATATCAATATAATAATGATAATTAATGAATCAGCCTGATTACGATAAAACACCGCATTCAATTTAATCACTAGAAGTGACTGCAAATGCAACTTGTAAATCATTTGAAGTCCCACATATATACATCTTCTGATGAAAATCTCTTTCCAGACTACCATTTCCATACTGTCTATGACCTATATTATCATCGAGTGAAAACACAACTTCCCTCGATAAAGGCTCATGCCCATTCAAGAAATTTCCCATACTCAAAACTTTCCTCCATGATTGACTAGGTGAAGGTGGAGAGAAAAGAGCTGCCACGGAATCTCTTTCATACCTCCCTACAGACTGCTTGATACGGAACTCCTGTAAAGTTTAAACAAAGAAATCATTCACAAAGGATTACTTCAAAAATCATTTAGAACATTTATCAAATTCTACAAATAGGATTTAAAACACACAAAGAAGGCATGTAGGTGTGCTGGTCACATGGATACCTCATTAAGACTATTCCCTTGAGTAATGCATTTCCTTTGTGTTGAATGCTTAAGGTGCTCGTCGAAGATTACTGTTGCAAGGCGATGGACATGACCAAGTTTTTGGTGAAGTGATGCTGCAAAAATGACCAGTCTTTCTATTTCTTCAAAAACAGAGCATAACCGTTGCAGCTGACCAAGGAAATCTTCCAATTCTTCACATAATTGTTGCCCTATTACAAAAGTAAAATGACAAATGAGACCTCAGCTTGCACATGAAAAACTTGAAAAATTAGGAAAAAATGGCGACCTGAAAAAAATTGGAAAAAAAAATCACAATCTTTTAGGGAAATCAGCGAAATTTGCAGCACTGATCATGGCAACTACAAAGAAAATGAGCCCATAACTGCTAACATAGATGACTCGGGTGCATATTGGAATGCTATTAGCACAACCACAACTAAAATGCATTGTTCTTGCATACACAGTCGAAAGAATATGGCAAGGAAAATATTTATGCAACTAGACAATATCTAAATCAATGTGTTATCAGAACTGTAAGTTGTGAATTTCAATATATTTTCCAGTTTCATAAATTTTCTCATCATATGTATGTGTATGTGAATATGGTTAGCTAAATATGGGCAGCAGTCTGCACACAAGTTCCAGTTGAAGCCACCATCAAAACCTTCCTTGCTTACCTATATAACTAAAAACATTGATGAGTGTTCTCATGCTTGCAATGGGAAAGGCAATTATATTAGCCCTATCAATCTATGGATCGAAGAAGCTTGCAATAATACAGGTGAACCATGGTATTCCTTTGATTTTCTTCCACATAATGAAGATTTCCCCGCAGATTTGATTCGAACCATGAAGGAACTTCCAAAGTACATCTATCTCAAGTTTGGCATTTCATTAGTTTGCTTAGCAAACAAGCACAAAGATAAAACCAAGGTAATTATGAATTTATTTGCCGGTTGCAGTGGTTATATGATTTTACCTGACATTTTTTACTTCTTTTGATTAGATTAAGATAGGATGAATAAGCTCTTTAGCATGTACATTAGATTAGTTTGGATGTTCTTTTCACTTATCGCAATTCCCTTTTTGATAAGTTAGATCTAAATTTTTCTTTTGTGATTTCATTTCATTGATGTAGATTAGTTACACACACTGTCTTAGTTTAGATAAATTCATTTTGATTTAATCCCATTGCCAGGAAGAGATTTGATTTTATGTCCTACTCCCTCAGTAATTTATCTCTATTTTGTGAAACAATTTCAGGTTACAGGTGGAAGATTCAGGGGTTTTCACATCCTCCCGGATGGAACACCTTTCCTGCACTTGGAGCCAATTGATACCCCTCATTTCAGCAGCGTTACAGATATTTTTCACTTTGCATATCACCATTATAAGCTCAAGGATGCAAGTCAAAGCCTTGTAGACCATATGAATCTTTGCATGAAGGTGTCCTAGGCCTTTTTATGATCATCCATACTCAATCCATTTGGGATAACTAACTAGTCCTTTCATCCCAAATAGGATTGGAGGGCTTTGGATGGATCTCATTTGGGACACATGGTTTATGGTGTTCGGCTACAAATGAGGTGATTTCCCTTGGGGTTGATAACTGCTTGTGATGTTCTTTTACTTTTCTTGACTATTAGCTTCTTCTTTTCTTATTATTATGTATTTTATCATCGAACAGCTACCAAAACATGAAGATAAATAGTACACAAGGACACAAGATGTAGGCTGCTAGCCAGGGCCAAAACCTCTTATCTTGAGAGGAAACCCCACAAATCTCTTCTCTTCTTATAGATTCTTCAAATGACGAATTCCAAGACCTCTAGACCAAGACCAAGTCAGACCTTCTTGATGATGTGCTTCTTCTATCCAAGTCAAACCAAGTATAATATCTTCCAACAACATAACTTTGACCCCCAGCTTCAGATTTTCGGCCCCCACTACAGGTCTAAAATTTTTGGCCCCTTGCAACCAGCTACAACTTCGCACGTGTGGGAGAGTTAGGGCTTCTAAATCTTCATCCTTCCTTCGCTTGCACTGCTTCTTCTTCTATGCCTTATGAGAGATCAAATTGTGTAATCTTCTTCGAGCATCGACCCTTTCCTTTCTACTTGAGAACTTCGACCTTGATGCTGCAAAAACCCTAGCTTACCTTTGCACGTGTGAAAGAGAGAGAGTGCAAAAACCCAAAAAATTCATATTGTTTCTTCCTTCTAGTCCTTCGCTTGCCTTCTTCTTGTCCTTTGCTTGAACGACGAGTGAGTGAGTGAGTGAGTCCATAGAAGGTCGAATGCTCTCTTATATATAGGGTTCCAAGGAGGACAGCATGCCCTAATTAGGTTGACTTCTTTGCTAGGCCGACTTGGTCTTGGAGGGGTATTTTGACACTTGTGACTCAAAAAAAATTCTTTTACAAGATGCCCAATGGGGTCTTTTACATATGACAATACTTGTTTGACTTCTTGACACAATAACAAAACCTAGAAGCACTCAATGGGTGCTTTGACCAAAAATAAAATGACCTTGGGTGTGAAACCCATGCTACAAAAATAATAGTAGTAATTTCTTTTTCATTTTACAATATACAAGAATCAAGAATACATATGAATACCAAACCTAGTTACATATTTCAACACTCCCTCTTAACTAGGGAGGTAATCATCATGGTACAAGGTCATTCTCATACTAAAGAGATCTCCTAAGAAGAGTTGGATTTTAAAGCCATCTCATAACTATCTTATCATCTTATATCAGTGCATCTTATCATAACAACCAACATTGTCACATAGCAAGGCCTTGACTAACAACTCTATCTCTCCGCAAGATTAGAACACAATGTTGGGGAGACAATGATTTATAAACACCATCATCATTGTCTCTCGAGACACATACCCCATTCGGATGTTCACAAGGTATGTCCTTCCTAGACCATTCCTATTGTGGATTAACACATCCTCAAGGAATTTCCTCTTCGATTACTCTTACCTATTGGATGTCCTACCTCATCCTCAAAGAGTATCGGAAATCAGATGCTTACCCAATCCTCCATTCTTTCTTCAAAAAGTGAAGACAAGAACAATCTATCTATCTCTCCCTCTCAACTATGGAGGAGATATCAACCAATCTAAGATTGTTTCTCAAATACACAAGCTTCTTATTAGGAAGATATTTTGTCAAAATATCAGCTACCTGCTCATCGGTGGAGATATACTGTAGCTGGAACACCCCATCTTGCACCAATTTTTGCATGTAATGATACTTGTTTATGTGCTTCGCCTTTCCATGGAATATGAGGACTTCTAACAATATGATGCAGTTGGTGTTGTCACAATGTATAACTGGTCCTCCAAACAAATCAAATAATAGCTTCCTCAACCAAATAGCTTCTCTACTAACTTCGCATGTTGCAATGTATTTAGCTTCGGCACTACTCAAAGCAATTGATTCTTGCTTTCTACTCATCTGTGAGATAATTGAGGAACCCAACTAAAACATCTTTCGATAGTGCTTCTTCCATCTATCTCACTGCCCCCCCAATCAAAATCCTTCTATCCTATCAATTCGATATCATTTTTTCTATCATACTTCAGGCAATAATGTATTGTTCCTTGCAGATATCTCAATATATGCTTGGCTTTTGTCCATTGGTCATGTTTAGTCTCTATCTGAAATTGACTGTGAATATTCACTGCAAAGAAAATGTTTAGTCGAGTGTTCACAAGATACATCAAAGAGCCAACCAAATGTATATAACTTGTAGGATCCACAAGGCTTGAATCGAAACTTCTTAACCTCTTCAAATTTGTGATCATGGGTGTTGTCATAGGTTTGCAGTCCATCATGCCAAACCTTTGTAGCATCTTAATTACATGCTTTCCTTGACCTAGATGTGTTTCACCAAGTTTTTCCCAAACTTCCAACCCCAAGTAATAGTGCATCAACCCTAGATCCTTCATATCGAATTTTGTTGCCAATTGTCTCTTGCATTCTTGAATACGACCTTCCACACCTGTTATGAGAAAATCATCCACATATAGAAGAATGATCATTGGTTCATCCTTCACTATTTTGATATAAATATTTGGATTAGCAAAACTCTTTGAGAAGCCCAATCTTTGTAGATATGTGTCCATCCTAGCATACCAAGCCCTTGGAGCTTGCTTAAGGCCATAAAGTGCCTTCTTCAACCTGCAGACGTGAGTTTCTCTATTACGTACTTCAAATCCCAAGGCTTCCAAAGAGACCAATATACACTTCAATATACACTTCATCATCAATGGTATCGTTCAGGAATGTTGTTTTGACATCCATTTGATGGATGTTCCATCCCATAGATGTTGCCAAAGAGACCAATGATCTTATAGTTGTGTATCTAGATGTAAGTGCAAATGTCTCTTCATAAGTTGAGAGAAGCCCCTAGCCACAAACCTTGCTTTGTACTTGTCAATGCTTCCATCTGTTGCATGCTTAATCTTGTAGAGCCATTTGGAAGTTACCATAGATATGTCATTCAGCCTAGGAACGATTTCCCAAACTCCATTTTTCACTATAGATTGATACTCTTCATTCATAGCATCTTTCCATTCTTGATGATTCACAACTTCTTCAAAGGTGGATGGTTTTGCTTCAATTAACTTTGTCATATAAGTTGCATACCCTAACTACCTTTTAGACTTCTTGCTTTCCCTGAATGTACCTTTAGCTGTAGCACGTCCTTCTGCTTCTTAGAGAGTAGACTTCAACCAAATTGGTCTCTTCCGATTTTCTGGGATTATGACTTGTTGCATGGGTTCACTGGGACCTTCTTCTTCATGTTTGGAATCTTCTTCTTCCCTTGGACATTCTACAAAAATAAGTACTTCTTCATCATCAGAATCAATCAGGAGATCTTTAGACTTCTTATATGCAATGCTTTCATCAAAGATCACATCTCTTGTTACTTCAATTCGGTGCCCCTCCTTTATGTAGATCCTATATGCCTTTGAAGAGTTACTATAGCCAACAAATATGCCCTTCAAGCTTGTAGGATCCAATTTCTTCCTTTTATCTTTTCGAATGTGAATGTAGATAGGGCAACCAAATATTCGGAGATGATCTACACATGGTCTCTTTCTAGTAAATGCTTCTTCAGGAGTCATGTTGTCAAGTGTTTTGTGAGGACTTCGATTTCGAATATATACAGTTGTTTTGGATGCCTCTCCCACAGGAATTGAGGTAAGTCTTGATGATGTAACATAGCTCTAAAACTTTCTTCAATTGTACAATTCTTCCTTTCTACTACTCCATTTTTTTCTAGATTATATGGAACTATCATCTCCCTCTTAATTCCATCCTCCTTACAGAAAGCTATAAGTTCCTTTGATGTGTATTCTCCTCCATTATCGGATCTTATTACCTTTATCTTTATACTTCATCCTTGGACTTAAGTAAATAAATCCAAGTTTTCCTTGAGTGGTCATCAATGAAAGCTATATAGTATAGATGACCTCCAAGAGATTTGTAGACATATGACCACAGACATCAGAGTGAATGAGATCTAGGATTTCTTTAGATCTTGAGGCACTGCTTCCAAAAAATTTCTTTACATTTTTCCCTAATGCACATCCATTACAAATTCTTTCATGATCCTCCTTTAGTTTAGGGATGGCATTCACTATTGTGTTTAGAGTTGGTAATATTTTGTAATGAAGGTGTCCATGAGTCTCATGATTGAAGAAGATCTTGTACTTTGATATTGATTGATTAGAGCAAGAATGATCTCAATAATTTTCTTCTGACGAAAGAGCGACTCATGAGTTAGAGGAAAAGGTATCATCTTCATAGGGAGTTGCAAGCAAAATTTGACATGAAGGATTTTGGATTGATAACTACTACTTGGGACTTGAGGTTTGGTAAAAAACTAATGAAATTTTCCTTGGGAAAGGGAAGCTATGTGATCAAGATCCTCTAGAAGTTTGAGATGATGAACTGTAGACCTGTGGAAACTTCTATTAGGAAAAGATGGGGAGTTTTGACATCGTTGATCCATCATTGTACTGGCAACTGATTGGTTCTCTAGTGTATTTGATTTGATTACGAGGCTGACAAATGTTGATGATGAGAAAAGTATAATTGATGGTTGTTTCTACTTGGGATCTGCTATGATTTCTTGGAAAAGTTGGAAGCATGATTTTGTTGCACTAAGCGCTGCAAAGGCATAATATATGGGAATTTGTGCAGTTAGCAGTAAAGCAATTTGGCTTCGTAAAATGTTTAATGCACTATTTGAAGGCATGTTGGATTCAACCACGATACTTTGTAATAAACAATATGAAGATTTTTAGAGAACCTCGTTTTTCATGGAAGGTCAAAGCACATTATGATTTGGGATATGATGCAGATGGGAGCCAAGAAGCTTCAATGGATCTCCAAGAATGAACAGGTAGTTGATGTAGGGAAAGCTTGAGTACTTCCGAGAAAATCTTGGGCTTGTGGATAACTCTTCATAGATTTAGAGAGAGTAAGGATGGACATCTATTTCTCCCTATGTCATGTACTATACTAGGACTAACACCCTAAGTCAAGTACATAGACCTAGATAGGGAAAACGGTAGTTTGGATAACCATCTTGAACTGACATTCTTGTGCCATGTACTCTAGCCAATTAGGATTAACTTCCTAAGTCAAGTAAATTGACCCTGTTTAAGAATGGTCAGGTGCACCGGCATTTCCTTATGACAAGTAGGAAATGGTCCTGTGGAGGACATAGTCTAGTGAACCTAGGTGGAGTATGTGCCTCAGAGAGGCAGATGCTTGGTGTCCTATTGAATGCCTCTTAGTATTGTGCTCTGATCTAGTGGAGAGATAGAGCTTACTTGTCAAGACCTTGGTAATTTGACAATGTTAGTTATGATGATGTTATTATTGATGATGATATTCAAATTGGTTTGTTTCTTATAGAGTCTTCAACTTGAGAATATCTCGTTGAGTCAATATGAATACCTCCCTAATTAACATGGAGTGTTGGAATTATAGCTAGGTTTGGTCTTCATGATTATGATATTGTAAAGAGTTCTAAAAAATGTATTCAAACCGAAAGAAAAATTAACTTTGTCATGTCCCATTTGGACATTTAAAAGAAAAGAAAAAATAAATTTCATGTGTCTTTTGGTCAAATCCCAGTTGCTAAGTTAGACCTCCGTTAGTTTTTGTAGCATCGGATGTGTTCTGACCACGAAATTTGGTGGAGAGACTATTGAAAAGTGTAATTAGGTCCGGTCTTCATAATGACATGTAATTGTGACTTTTGTAAATGATGTAAAAAAGAAAATAAATTTATTTTGTAATGCTTGCTTCATGGGTTTCTTGAGCAAGAGATTTTATATAGATGGCTCGCATTGAGAGCCTTAGGATGTGTCATTAAAGTCAAAGGGTCAATGTCATGTATGAAGAACCCTTCTTGGGGATATAACAATGTATATGAGTCTATAAAAGTGTCTAGAAGCCCTCCAACGACAAGCACAAGTCCTCTTCAAGTCGGCCCCCAAACGAAGTAAATGGCACATGTCGACTCAACTATTTGAAGACACAACGCTTCATAAAGACAGGCCGGCTTATTTATAGGACAATCACTATAAATAGGCATGTAGGCTCTTCGCATTTCCACAGTTCAATATTCACATCTATCTTTGAAATTCAGTTGAACAGAACAGTGATAAGTTGGGATCACAATTCGGATGTCAAGGAAGGAGCTCAGATAGATAAGGAAGGGACAACGAGGATTTGGTTTGGGCTTACCACAGAAAACAAAAGTTCAGATCTTCTGAGTGAAGGTTTCAGTACTACAGCAGCGCGACCAAGAAGATATATGCTCTAATTCGATGCTAGAGAAGACTAAAGTTTTGTGATCCAAGGAGCCTACAGTTCAGATCTCTCCGAAGTGCGAATAGGATTACAATCAAGAGGAGTTCGGATCTCTCTGAATTCGATGACAAAGTGCAAAGAACAATCTCAATAAGGGTCTCACAGAAGTGAGGTCTCGGTTATATGTCAGCAAGGAGATCTCACGGTAAAGGAGATCTCAATGTGAAGACAGTGATAAGATCTTGGTGATGATAAGGTCGAAGTGAAGGAGGAGACAAGAAGAAGAGTGACTATCAAGAGGACTTCTGTCTTGGTCTTGGAGTGGCAGATAAGTCAAAGGTCTTGGTCTTGGTATTCGTCAATTGGAATCTCTATAAGAAGAATTTGTGCGGGTTTTCCTCTCAAAGAGTGAGAGGTTTTGGCCCTGGCTGATAGCCTACATTCTGTGTGTCTTGTTTATTTATGTTCATACATTGGTTACTGTTTGATGAAGAAGAACAATAACAATATAAGAAGATTCTAATCTAAAGAAGTAAAAAGCATTCACAAGTAGTTACTAATCGAAGAGAAATCAACTAATGCTAATGCCCTAGACTTCTCAACACGGTATCAGAGCTAAGGCGATTAAGTCAAAAAAAAGGCATCTAATCAAAGAGGTACTCAAGGATCGAGTTTCAAGAAAGGCATCAAAGCAAGTCGAAGGATATCAAAGTGAAAGTTCAAAGATCTACATTGAAGAATCAAACCCTATATCAAAGAAGATTGTCTACTTCAAAAGAAGTCTTGGGATCATTAATCAGATAATCAAGGCCAAAGCCTTATTTCTACTCAAGGAGAACAGATCTAGAAATCAAGGCAACTAGAAGTTTACACAAGCAAATGTGTTGGATCCTATAGTCATCATCAAAAGACCACAAAGACCCTCATCAAGTTGAAGAGATCTACAAAGCAAGGTAGCCCAAAGTACAGACATCCAAGAGAAGCACTTTAAGGACGAAGTCATCTTGAATAAAGTCGAAACCCTAGAAGAATTTCTGACCTACACTCATTCACCATCGAGGAAGCTGAAGTATCTTGAAGGTTGTTCATCCATAAAAGGCTAGATCGAAAGGCATTGTCATGAAAAGGGCAATCATATCTTTATTAAAGCAAGGATTTCATTTGGAAGAAGATCATCCAAAAGGAGGCAGCCTCCCCTAATTGAAGCAAGGACCTCCTTATCCTTAAAGAGGATCATCTGAGAAGCATCAAGTCATCTGTTGGCCCTCGTTTTTTATCAAATTTTGCTTATTAAAATCCACCTAATTTCCATCATGTTCCACATTATATCATCCAAATACACCTTATTTTGACCATATTATGCATATTCAGGTATATAAATTAAATTTTGCAATTTTTAGATGTCTTTACCAAAATTGGATTTTAAGTGCATTTTTGGACAAGGTCAGAAATTCCCATAATGGCTTCATTGATGTCATACTTGCAGGACACTTGGACACACGCTGAGTGCATTTCTAGAAAGCTTGGGAACTAAGATTGAACGAATTCATATTGGTTCGGTCAAACTGAGCTTAAACAAGCCCAGTCAACTCTGGTCAAACATGACCTGCTGTCCAGAAAATCCCTAGGAAATAAGCGAAAATTAGTGATTTTTGGGATTTTTCCAAATTTTGTGTAACTGAATGAGTGGATTCGACCAAGATAGATGGAATTAGGATAAATAAAGTTGTTAGAGACTTTTTAGTCAATTTTGTTTATTATTTTTCTATTTAAGCCAAAGACTATTGAAGGCTTAAGGAGGTAGACTTTATGTAATCTGATTTTGAGACTCTTTGAAGACTGAAAGTTAATTGAAAAACCTGTTTCATTTCAATTTGTTGTTCATGCTTGATTGATTTACTGAAGTTGTTGCAGCTGAAATTTCTTCAAGTGTGCAAGGCAAGGGAGGAGGGTCCCCACACCAAGCTAAGTGCACTTCTTGGTTAAATTTTCATAGTTTTCATAACTTAGTTCTTGCTTCAAATGTTTTTAGATGTGTGATGATTGCTAAATGAATATTGGTTTAATTCTAATCTACATATGAAGGGATACACAGGAATTTAAGTTAAATTCCCCTTCTATTTGATCTTGAACTAAAACTGAATTTCATTCTCCTTTTCTTATTTGAAGTTATTTCTGCATTTCTAATTTGAAGCAAGAATCGTGAAGAAGGACAACCTGATCCTCCTTAGTTAGGAACCTCTTCTTTTACATCTTCTGCATCATAAACCATTGTTAATTAGTGCTTTTGGATTTCTCTTCATGAAAGTAATATTGTAGGGAAGGACAACCTAGTTCTCTTAAGTTAGGAGCCTCATCACTCACATATTACATAAGTGAATCAGAAATTACTTAATTAGATTTTATATTTGTAATATGCATTTCTTCCAATCTTCATATTTCATCTTCTAACATTGACTACCACTGGAATCCATAGATTTTGAACATGCTTCTAAGTTCTACAAACCCAGATTGATAATTAAATACTTGTGGTAATTTTCATAGTAAATTGACTCAACATTTTGGCGCCGTTGTCGGGGACGCATACTTCAACATAGTCAATTAGGAAGAATTTCCCAAATTGTGACCTGCAGCACTTCCACAAAACTTTTTGAAGTTAAGTTCCATCAAATTAGTCACGGACTTACAATCCACCATCCCAAATTTTTCAAGTAACTTCACAATGTATTTTCCTTGGGAAAGGAAAATCTCACCTGCCTTTTGCCAGACCTCAAAGCCTAGGAAGTATTGCATCAATCCTAGGTCCTTCATCTCGAATTCGGAAGCCAACTCCCTCTTGCATTGATAAATAAAAGAGTTTGCACTTGTTAGAAAGAGATCATCCACATAAAGTACCAAGATGAGAGGTCTATCATTTTCACCCTTGAAATAAAGGTTCGAATCAGTTTCACTTCTTGTGAAACCCAGCTCCATTAAATAGTTGTCGATCCTCTCGTAGCAAGCCCAGGAGCTTGCTTCAACCCATAGAGGGCTTTCTTCAACCTGCATACATGCGTCTTTCGATCTAAAACTTTGAACCCCTCAGGTTGTGTTGATGCCTCGAAAATCGCTGCATCAACATCGGGGAAAACCACCTGGTCCAGACCTTAAAGGCAGCTCCTTTTCCGTTTGGTCTGGTGGCTCCGCCTAGATATAATGCGACCAGTTTCCCAATGATTTATAAATGGGATGGATAAATAATTGATTTTCTAATATCTAATGGTAATGATGGATGATTTATTCTAAAATGCAACAATATAAATAACTAATCTATCCCGGGAAGTCTTTCTCTTTAGTGTAATTCTTGATGATTCTTATTGACAAGTAGGTAAATAGATGACTCTACTTGTAAACAAAAACATTTATTCATATGATAATTACTTTGTTCAAGTAGTTGAACAAAGTAATAATTAAAACATTATTACACTATTCTTTATATATCATTGACATAAATATGAATGAAAAATAACAACTCTTAAACATTCAATAGTGATAAGCCAAAGAATCGCTGTGAAAGCACATACATATATCAATAATAGCAAAATAAATAAATGTTGATCCACATAAAAGCATGAAGCAAAAACATAGATAGTAGTACCATATGTGTTTGAGTCTTATCCAATATAAATCGCATTTAGGTCTCGCCTTTCAAGTTGGAAATACTTTTACAAGAAGCAATAGTGCATATCACATAAAAGTACTCTTCATTAAAACTCAGAATTCAAGGCCACTTTTTATAAAAAATATATATATCGGAAGCACAGTAGTGCAACTTCCAATCCAAGTTTTAATACAAAATTTAAGGACCCTTTCTAAAAACACGAAAGGATCTATAAACACTATCTAGACTAACTAACTATGAAATAAAAATGTTGTGTGTTGGTATAACCAAATCACAAATATATGAAAATTTCCCCAAAATAGGCATGCTTGCAATCAGTCAGAATGGTTCATTGTTTCGACTGACTATCTTGTGGCTTGAGCTGGCATATGGCGAGCATCGGTTGCAGTTCTGGAGGATGACTCATGCATGAATGTCACTGGACAGTATATGTGGCATAAGTAATTTCGGGAATCATGTAACCGATTGCATCGGTGAGGCATTTTATCATTGTTCGCTGACTACATGGTTTAACAAGAAAGAACCAAAAGGTTTCCCATGTTAAAGTCTGAATGCCTGCGATTAATCTTTCCCTCTTCTCCAACTCCTGTTTCCATGATTGTTCGAATGCTTTCACCGATGACAGTTTCCCTGGAGAACATTCTGAAATTAAGTTTGATAAATACAGAGTATCATTAATTAACTCAATCAGATTACTAGTTGTCGATCTGCAACTTGATGTTGCCCCTTTCTGCCTTCATCAGTTGAGATTGCCATTCAAGGAACAAATTTCCTTATGCGATTCCAGAATTTGCGGTAGATTTGCAACTTGTCCTTCCTTGGTTTCTTGCCAAGAGAGAAACTCTGTTAATTTCTCATTTGCTTGCTCCAATTTCTGTATCGCATCAACTGACTTATCAATCATAGATGATGAAATTTGACATAGGGGAAGAGTGAGAGAGATATTATGACATAATAAGCTCAACTGATTAAATAGTGCTTTAGTAATTTGGAGGGCCTCTGATTTGAATTCTCCCACTTGGGGATATCCTTTGAACCTTTCTATTTACAATGACAGTTGAGAGATTTGTTCCTCCTTTGATTTGCTCAACTATTCATTTAATAATCGCAGCTTGCTCAATGATTGAGATAGTTCTTGTTGCTTCTGAATTGGATGTTGATCAATTCTCTGTTTTTCTTTGAGCAATTGCTCATTTAATTGATCATTTGACTGCTTTTGGGCTGCTTACTGTTGTTCTAACTACTCTATCCTCTGCTGCTTCTCTTGTACCTGTCTCTAACAAGATAATTGCTTGATCCTTTTCATTGAGCAAATTGCTAACTTTTGATGCCTTGTCCATAGTAGTTGTTGTCTATGCTCCAGCATATTGAAAGAGTTTACTAAGATCTTCGGAAGGATTAACTTCTTCTCTCCATACCACATTAGTTATCCCCATTTGTGAAGGTAAATGAGAAGATTGATCAAGTTTTCTCTTTTTCCTGTCTCTTTATTACAGCCCTATGCTTAGGGCTGTAAAAGATATCCAAGGGTGGTATTTCTTCTACATGTAGAACAATTTCATCGGATGGGTTCTCAAGAATTATTTCTACATCCTTTTGAGTCATGGGTGGGCCGCTAGTTCCTTCAATCAGAACTGTATTAGTTGTTGTCTTTTGACTAGTTGTCACCTCAGGTGTGCTAAATCCTTGTAGACTCTCAGTATTACTGATGATGGAGTAAAATTGTTGCCATTCTTTAAGTAGTTTGGGATCAATATGAATCTATGAATCAATGAGTTCATTGCCTTTTCCTCATTCCTACTCCTTCTCTGGCGATTTTTCTTTCTCAGAAACTTTTTCCATTGCAGGAGTTTTATCAGCAGCTTCCTGTTCAGTTTCACTTGGCTGGACTGTCGGGGTTGTAACTAATAGGTCCAAAGGCAGAGTTTGCAACCTCTGGTCTCTGAGCCTATTGAATGTTTCTAACCCTTCATCTTCATATTTCATCTTGGCCAATCCTTTAACCTGAAATAATGATTCAGCTAAAGCAAATAAATCATCGAAGACATCCGCTTCATGATCGAATTTAGTAAGTTTGGCTTGATATGTGACGTTATGAGCAACTTTTCTTGGATCATATTGCCTATTCAAAATTGTGGCAAGATTCAACGTTTGAATCTTTTCTGCCTCTTTCTCTGCATGCTTGTAGTCGTGTAAAGTGAAAATGCCACATCGTAAGGGAAATATAGGCCACATGTGTTTCTTTGAATCCCGAAGGGCTCTAGATATTCCTTCCACTGTTATCTGATAAGCCAATTCCCGAGCTAACAATTTATCGGGAACATACAGGGGGAGAACATGGGGTTTAGTAAGGCTACCAAAAAGCTTTACATAGGTAAATTTCTCCTCTCCGAACCAATTACCTGCCGCTGTCAAGTCAGTCTCTGCTTCCTGGGATATCCTAGGAGCAAGCTTATTAAAAATAGAATAATATACAGGTAAAATAAAACCATTGCAAATTCTATACAGGTGATTTTTGTAGTGTACCTTCCACAACTGCTTATGATAAATATGAATTGGGTTCGAATTTTGTGCAGTCCACTTCCATCCGAGTACCGGATATTCAGAATTAAAGCAAATAGTATCCATAATATATGCACTATAGTAGAAAGGGGGAATGGTCTGGGATGTTTTATATGCATTTGTTCTGTACTCTAATATCGTTGTGGCTAGTCTATCAGACAAAATATTTGCCCAATCCATAACATAACCATTGGTTGCAGCTTCCATTAGGGGGACCATCACTATAGTGAATTTGGCATAATCATGTTGTCCCCACAATCTACACATCATAGCTCCAGCATAGCAATAAGCGGAAGCTAATGAGTCAACAGAGTACTTACCCAATGACTCGTGCTTGTGTTTCACCGAGAAATGCCTCCATTGCTTTATTGGAGCTGACTCCCAGTCATTTTCCTTTGCAAATGCTTCTAGGAATGCCTTATTGTATCGCTTCTCTGGTGGCGGCACATGATACATTTGCTTGAGATCTTCAGGCTTGAATGAGCCGAATATCCTTCCATCTACCATGGAAAATGTTCTATCTGACACTAGAATTTTCTCTACTTTACCACATCAGTATATGGCAGGATTTTAGCTCGCGCTGCTACCCTGTGAAGATAAGAACAAGCCAATTCTTTAAGAGTTCCTTCTGATTTGTTGGTTGAATCGGCTATGGCTTCCTCTGATAATTCTTCGGGCTCCTCTACTTCTATCAGATTATAAATGCTTTCCCAACTAGTATTTACAAGCCAAGACACGTTGTATCTAAGATTAATCTTTTCTTGATTGGTTCTGGTTCTTTGGCTGGAGGAGTTGCTATAAACTTCTTTGATTTCTTCCCCATTTTCTTTGGATTTCTGGGTTCGGAGGGATTCTGCACAAACAGTTGCAAATCGTAATACAGAGATAGAGCTGCTGCAAGCCAATATGACAAATGAATAGAATTACGTTGATTGGCATATGATAAATAAAATACAGTTAAGGATTACCACGGATAAAATCTTTTAAAGGATCTATCCTTAACTGTAATATTAAATAGTCATCCGAACTGCCAATCGTGGTAAATAATACCATAAATGCCCATCTCGTCGATTGTATACTGAATGATTATTTCAAGTGTGCTTTAGATTTCATTGATCAGCAATTAGCGATAAATCGCAAATTGGCAATCGGGAGTGTCAAAGGGAAGGACTTTAGCACTTAAAATGAATATATCTGTTTGCCAAAAGGTAATATTATAATATAATGCAGCGGGGTATTATGCATGCAAACTGTTTTTCCACGTACATTTACCTTTTGAGATGCGCGCCCCATTAATTGATCGCAGTCAATATTTGGCTCATGCTTTATCCCTTTGTCATATGACTCCATTGGTTGCCGATTGCAATTTGCTTTATCGCATCGGGAGATTTGATTAGGCCTTTATGTATGTCCCTGTATCATTGACATAGCCGATTACCGATTGCAATTACTTTAATCGGATCGGAGGAGTTGAGCAGGCTTTGTTTCGCGTACCTTTGGCATTTGATTTCCCCGATTGCCGATTGCGATTTTCTTTTCGGATCGGGGAATTAGGTGAGGTCTTGTTTTTATATGTGTCCCCTTTGTTATTGCGATATGCAATCTCCAATCGCTTTACCGCAAATATGGAATTACTTAAAATATTTCTTTTTAAAAGGAACACTTTGTTTTCTATCAAAAGGCTTTATAAATGATTTATTCACATCGGGCCTTTTAATAAGGATTTTTCTTGTGATGAGGTAAATACCATTTTATTCGCACATCTAACTAAGTTTATTTAAAAGGGACCCATTTCATATTAAGATTTTATATAAAATTTTTATAGAAATGGGGGCTTGTTGTACAACACAACAGGTTGTTCGACAAAGACTTCCTCCTTAAGTGAACCATGCAAGAAGGCGGTCTTGACATCCACTTGATGTAAATTCCATCCTTGAGAGGCAGCAAGGGAAATGATTGAACAGATAGTGATATATCGGGCAACTAGTACAAATATCTCATCATAGTCCACACCTTCCTTTTGAAAGAAGCCTCGAGCAACAGACCTGGCCTTTAACTTTTCAGTATTTCCATCAGCTCCATGATTGATTTTGTAGAGCCATTTCAAGGTGACAAGAGATTTGTCCTTGGGTCTAGGGACCAAATCCCAGACATCATTCTTCATAATCGACTCATACTCTCCGTTCATAACATCCTTCCAAACTGGGTGCTTCACAACTTCTTCGAATGTGCAAGGCCCAATTTGAACAATGGTGCTCATGGCAACTAAGTACCCTTGGTACCTATTCGGCTTCTTACTTTCACAAAATGTCCCCCGAGGTGCAATATGTCTCTCAGCATCTTCAAAAGTGTCCCTAAGCCATGAGCGTCTCCTTTTTTAGGAGGGCTCAGGAGGAGGTGGATCAATGGGATCCATTGGTTCTTCAACATCGGGCATCGACTCATCCTACAGTTCTCCCTGCTTTCCTATATCTGCTTCTTTGTCATTCCTGGGAATAGGAAGGTTCCTAATCTTCCCAAGGTCAGCATCTTCATGGAAGGTGACATCTGACTTATTCCCACTTCTCTTTGACCAAGCACATAGATTTTATATGCCTTTGAAGTTTCATTGTAGCCCACAAATGTTCCTTTCTTCCCAGATGCATCTAATTTGCTTCTCTTTTCTTTTGGCGCATGAAAATACACGAGGCTACCAAAAATTCTAAAGTGAGAAACATCAGGTTTCTTACCGATGAAAACTCCTTCAAGAGTTTTGGAGTCCAATGCTTGATGAGGGCATCAATTCTAAACATACACGGCAGTGTTGGTAGCTTCTCCCCATAGGAAATTTGAAAGGCTTTGATCATGAAGCATGGCACAAGTGGCTTCTATAATAGAATGATTCTTACTTTCAGCAACACCATTTTTCTCAGGAGTATATGCAATAGTAGTCTCCCTCTTAATTACAGCTTCTCTACAATAGTTATTGAACTCATTTGATTCATATTCAGTACCATTATCAGTCCTCAAAATTTTGATCTTCTTCCCTGTTTGATTTTCAACCAAGGCTTTGAAAGAGAAAAACCATGTGAACACTTCATCCTTCTTCTTCAAGAAATAAATCCAATTTTTGCGAGATACGCCATCCATAAAGATAGCATAATATAAATATCCTCCCAAAGATGTCACGAGCAACATACCAGATAGATCAGAATGAACCAATTGCAAAATGTCAATAGTCTTGCTATCACTTGAGGGGAATAATCCCTTTGTATGTTTTCCTTCAGCACATCCTTTACAAACACCTTCATGTTCTACTTTAAATTCGGGCATACCTGTCACCATCTTCCTTGCATTGGGTAGAACCTTATAAAGTAGATGAGCAAACCTCTAGTGCCATAATTTGGATTGAAGAGATGTGTCGCAAGACATAGCTCCCAATGGACTTCCTCCAACTTGATATAGGTTGTCAACCCTGAATCCAAGAGTAAATGCTTCTTTGAAATTTCTTTTCCAAACACGTACCTTTCCATCAATGAATGCCACCTTGAATCCTTTGTCCTCCATCGTCGAGATAGATATCAGGTTCTTCTTTAGATCGAGTACATATAGTACCCTTTGTAGATGAATGATGTTGTGTTGATTCAATTGAAGAGTAACATTCCCAACTACTTTCACGAGATAGGTGGCATTGTCTCCAAGAATGATTTCCAAATTTGTATCATTTATAACATATTTGAAAGAGCTTCCTTATACCCAGTGAAGTGCCTTGAGGCACCACTATCAATTAACCAATTTCCCAAGGTATTCGAAGGGGAGGCAGTAGAGAGGGAAGATATAAGATAAAATTATTTTTGCTTGTTATCTACAACATTAGATTCATCATACCTAGAGTTTCTTGATCTTTCGGGAGGTCGACCATTTCCATGTTGAGTGGCGGAAGCATTCCTTTTTCCTTTGTTGTTGAACCAGCCATTCCTTTGATTATTGTTGCCCCTGAAATTGTTGCGGTTGTTGTTGTCATCATCCCGAGGTGTATCCCTTTTATTAGGACACTCCCTAGCATAGTGGCCAAACCTGTTACAAATGAAGCATCTACCCTTTATTCCATCTTTGAATCTCGGTCTTCCTTGACATTGCTTCTTTGAACCTACATTGTTCTTCCTTTTAGCATGAGCGGAGAATGCAGTAGGATCATTCCTATTTGAAGGCATGTCTCTCTCTATCATCCTTGTTTCTTCTTGAGTACATCTAGTCAACAATTCATCAAAACTTGGAATACAGTCATTGTTGAAGATAGTAGTGTTGAACACATCCCATTCACAAGGAAGACCTCCAAGGGCAATGAGAGTGAGCTCCCTGTCAGCAATAACTTCTCCAATTGATAGAAGATCATTTTTTATTTCGGTAATCCTCATGAAGTAGGATTGGATATCTTCTCCTCTTCCCTTCTTTATGTCCTTCAACTTGTTCTTGAGAAAGAGGACTTGGTTTGCATTGCTAGCTTTGAACATGCTAACTAACTTGTCATACATATCCTTAGATGTGCCCAAATCGGAGATGTAAGCAACTAAATGCTTATGAATAGAATCCCTAATGATCTTCTTAGCTTTGACTTCACCATTCTTGTACTTGGTCTTAGCGGAATCCGATGTATTTGAAGGATGTTCAGTAATCTTTCCCTGCACATAATCCATAGCATCACACTCTTCCAAAGTCAAATCAAGAGACATCTTCCATGCATGATAATCAGACATATCATTGAGCTTGTCATCATATTTCAACTAAGATGAGGAGGCCATTGAATCTTGTCCTTGTCCAACAAATCTTAGTGATTGATTTTCTCACTCTTGCTTGCGCTTTGTCTTCACCTCAGCTCTGATACCATGTTAATTTTAGATAACAATGGTTTGTTATATGCTTTAGAGCAATTTACTTCATTTTTTCTTATTAGCCCAATATCAATTTCCAGAGTAGCAATCACATAAACATTGATAGTAAATGTTGATAGAACATAAACAATAAGCAGAAGACAAGCCAAGACAACAGGACACAATATTTGGCAGATGCCAGGGACAAACCCCAATGTGGGGAAAACCCTTTGATCAAATCTTCTTATTATTCTTCAAAAGTTCAGCAAAGAGAGTACAATATAAAAAATTTACTTTCCCAAACACTATCCAAATTGTTTAGTCAAACTGCAATCAACAAGATGCCCTAGCCAAAAAGTCAACACTGGTCAAACCAACAGAAATTCTCCTCCAATTCATCTTGGTCAAACCCAGTCAACTCGGCCTCCAAAGATAGTCCAAATCAGCCCAAAACAATCTTGAAAAATCTAGTCAAACCTGGTCAACGAAGTCAACTTCTGCAACAAAGGGCTGTAGTCAACGCTGATCAAACTGCCAGAGTATGTGGCTTGCCCAAACATAAATTCTCCCACAAAAATCACAGTCAAATGAAGACAAACTCTGCCTGGTCAACGTTGGTCAAAATTGGCTGCAACTCGGTCAACACAAAGAACAAAAATATCGAGTCAACTCTTGGCACATGTGGAGAACAAGTTGCTTGAAATTCATACAACCCAATCAGATGAAGAGAGAGAAAAATGTGTCATGATGAGTGACCAAATAAGGAAAATGACTCCTCTATATATACACAATGTTGAGGGTGAAGAGACACTTTGATTGGGCTTTATGAGCCTACATTTGACTTCTAGCCAACCTTGACAATTTGTCCATAGAATAAATAAATTCATAATGCCATTTATACTTGTCAAAATGAGATGATCTTTAGACTAATCTTGCACCTCTCAAAAAGAGGAATCCAATAAAAATATCATCTCCATCATATGAGATGTCCAAGGTGGAGTATGGCCCTAGTTGCCAATTTTAACAGGAGGCGACAAAGTCTTCTTAACTCCAAACTCATCTCACTACCTCGATTGCAACACTGACTTAATAGTGAATGTAATTCACACCCTAACACTTGAGAAGTAAGATTGTAGCCAAGGTAAGCATATCTCAACAACCATTCCCTTATTTAAAAAATCCATAAACATTTTTATTTTCTGTTTTATTAAATATTTAATAGCTTGCATTTGTTAGATTATATCTCAAGTTTAGCCAATAACCCTTGGATTTTGAGCATAAATTTTAAGTTTGGTCAAAGGTAATGTTATAGGATCCTTCTCCCACCCCGCACCCTTGGATCTAGAGGCAGATTCTCATCTTGGAAGGATCCACCATTGATCCTCAAGTAGAACTGTAGATCCGAAAATCAGAGCCCCCCTTATGCCTTTTTGTCGCAGTTCCTGGAAACATGGAACCACAGTGGCCTGATCCATAGTTATGGAACAAATCGGCCAAGAATTGCAAGTAAATCTACTGCAAATCACATGCAGATTTGGGAGAAAGGCAAACAGTTCTGCGGACTTGGTTTTTTCTCTTTTCTTTTGGACTTGACTTGGGTTTTCAAACTGTTAAACGAGGGATTATGCTTCCTAAACACTCCCAAGGTGTCCCCTTGATGCTCCCTAAAAGCTTCATAAATGCTCCCTAATGGTAATATTAAATTCTTAAAGTAAAAGTGACATTCTCCTTTATCTTTCATTTTCATCATTTTACTTAAATTTTTAACATGACCATGAAATGACTTGGGATGTTTGAGAGTGGTTCCAACCTCACAGACTTCATATGGAGAAAATAGAATTTCATATCCCATTCAAAATTCAGCGAACTTAATAGTTTTCAGGATTTCAGGATCAATGGGATTGTGGCATTTCCTTAGATTATATCATGTATGAGGGTATGTGATTGGCATTTAACCAGAAGCACCAAGCCCTATATGTACTCTAGTGTTGGTGGTGTTGATTGTTGAACTCCTTTATCATGGCCTTAGCAAATATGTACCATTCACTCAAGCCAAAATCATTGATCAAGAATGTCAAGCATTCTCTACCATATTATAAGGCTTGGATTAGTTCGTTTGATCAAAATTAGGCAATGTTGACTAGTATCCATAGAGAATCAAAGTAGAGGCAAAGGCTAGACAAGAGGAGAAGAATCTAGATTCTAGATTGTTGACGCTTGAATAATTAATCATTGATGTGGATGCCATATCTATCTTGATTTATGTACAAGTATGCATGTTTGAATAGCTTCTACAACTTATTTGGTATTTTGGATGTTGTTTTGAATATTAATGCTAAAAAATATTAAAAAAATATGTATATATAATAGATGCTTCTGAGACACTTTGCTTCCTAGAGTTTTGGAAAATGATGCTTCTGAGATGCCTTGCTTCCTAGAGTTTTGGAAAATGATGCTTCGACGCATTGCTTCCAAAAAATGTCCCCGCTTCATCTTTGAATCTTTCAAACACACATTTCATTATTCATAGGTATATTGAGCTTGTTTTGGCATATATGGATTAAATTATACTATATAGCCATATATTTTCAGATTTTGCAAAAATCCAAGGTACAAGGGTTTCTCCAAGTAAGTTCCACTTGTGATACTTACCAAATCTGTTATTCAAGTTTATATCATTAATTGAGACTATTTTAAACATATTCCAATAGCTAAAAGCTTAATGTATAAGCTGGAGTTTATTTCTAGGTTTTTACTTGATGGGATTTCATCCCAAACCTTTGCAGATATAAAGCTTAAGCAAGGCCTAAAATGATATAACATTGTCATCCTAGTTTCCCCACTAGAGTGTTTAGGCACATGTGGGTGGCCCTGTAAAACGATTACCATGTTGTTTTCCTATGTTTTCCTGAAGATTTCAGATTTGCGATCATAGGACAGCAAGCAAAAAGACACAGAAAACCTTCTTACCAAATGTCCAATTCAAGAATAACTTATAGATTTGGTAAATATATTAAATTTTCACTCATTTGAGCTATTTGCATATTGTCTATCTTCAGTTTTGAGAGAATCATCTTGTTGGTCTATATTATTTTCTTTCATAATTTACATTTTCAGATTAGTAAAACTGTCAGGCCAGGGTAACTCCAGAATGAATGAGCGAGAGAAAACTGACTTGTATTATTCATTAGGTAACATACATTTATATACATAAATAAAACGGATCAGTTCATCTTCTGGATGACTGTCCAGTTCACCCATCCGTTTCGGATTAGGTGTCAACATTCCCCCCCTTAATCTGAAGGGATGTTGGTGAGTCCAAGCATCGTTCTGAATCTTTTAAGCTTTTCTCTTCCAAGTGCTTTGGTGAAGATGTTTGCAACTTGCTCATTTGTGGAACAATGGCGGAGATGGATTGTTTTGGCCTCAACATGATGTCGGATCAAATGATAT
>APFE030475659.1:69364-122535 GCA_000404065.3 Pinus taeda | reverse complement strand
CTATATTAAACAGCTAGTTTTTGAAAAAAAATATTTAAACTGTGATATTAGTTTATTAATTTATTAAAAAAAATATTAATAAGTAACCGTTATATTAAACAACTAGTTTTTAAAATAAATAAATAAATAATCAAAGTCAAACTTTAAAAGGAGGGAAGTCAAAAATTATAAAAATGAGTGAAGACCTTAATCGAGACAAGATCATTTGATAAATAAAATAACTAATGGAAATAAAATAATAAAAAAGTTAAAAATAATTAAGGAAAGTAAATAAAACAAAACAAAATATACACAAATAAAAATAAATAAATAAACACACACACACACACATATCCAAAGAAAAATAATCAATAAATAAAATAGGGTCAACAATAAAATATGGGGCTGGCCCATTAAACAAATAAATACTAAAAGGAGTTAAAAATGAATAGGATGATAAAATACATAAGAAAACACGAAGGATCAAGAAAATAATCTACTGAAGAATAAATCAACAACAAATACTATAAAAATGATGTCAATACCTACATAGACAATCATCTTTATCCTTAGAAAGGCAAAGCCCCCCAAGAATAACATCAGCAAACCCGAGTTTGATGCTCTCAAATCCTTAAACAAGTTAGGGGTTCTTAGCACGCTTGCTACCCGTGCTGTAAGAATATCTGATGAAAAGAGCTTGGAAAAGGAGAAGGCTCATCTACTAGATGTCTTTGTGAAAAATGGTTACAGTAGACGCCTAGGACAAAAAGCCTTCCTCAAGGCCCATAAAGAGCCTTCAATTCATAAAGATCCTAACGATCGGGTCACAGGGGTTCACCTGCCTTACATCCAGGGAACCACTGACAAGATTGCCAGGATTCTAAAGAAGCATAATGTTCCCGCAACCTTTCGACCTCTTAATACCATCCGTGGCTCCCTTAGGTCTGTGAAAGATCCTATCGATCCGAAAGAAATGAAGGGCGTCTATGTTATTCCATGTTCCTGTGGGACACCATATATTGGTGAGACCGGTCGATCTATTAATCAAAGGATTAGCGAGCATTCAGCAGACTTAAGGCATGGAAGAGCCAATTCCTCAGCCCTTACAGATCATGCCGAGAAGACTAAACATCATGTCTGCATTGAAGAGGCTCGCGTCATTGCAAAGGTTGCGCAGTTTCACCATTGGAAGTTTAGAGAGGCCCTGGAGATTGAAAAAAGGCCTAAAAATCTTAATAGAGATGACGGCTGGAAGATTAGCAGTTGCTGGATCCCATCCCTGTCTTCCTAGCCACCTCATTCCTTCTTCTCTTTGGTTTCTTGGTTCCTTTATCCTCCTTTTTTCGGTGGGTATCTAATTTTAAGTGTCTCTTTTGACCCGTTTCCTAGATAGGGGGGCTTTCCTTATGTTGGGGTTTAGCGTAAGGTTTTTCTGTGCCAGCAATAGGAGCCTTGAGTTTATATAGCATTCTGTTCTTCGTTTTCTTTTCATTATGACAGTAATGAATAGTTTGATTAAAGGTCTAGATTGGTGTTAAAAAATTAACAAGGATCATTTACAATTTTACTCATCCTAATAAAAGGGAAAATACCAAGATAATTAAAAAAATTTACGTATTAAGGAGAATATATATGAATAAGAATTAATAAGATTAAGATATATGAATTAAATAAATAATAATGAGATTCACCATTAAAAAATCTTTAGTAATCAAATAAATAATAATTAGTGATAACATGATTATATAAGGGTAATGGTAAATAAATATATTAATAATAATATTCACATTAACAATGGAAATAAATAATATAGTTAAATGGGTAGATAAGAGAAATATTTACCATTTAATTATATATAATATGGTAAACATTGATATTAGGATTGATATTAAGAATGATAAAAAAAGTTTTAAGGTAAGTACATATGAAAAGATTAAATAAATAGATTAATAGAATAAAATTTACCATCTTATTCTTATAAGTAACCCCCATACTAATAGATTGGTAAACATTAGTAATATATTAGGTATGAATATATTAATAAAGTAATAATTGAATTAAGTTCTGGAATGAAAAATAATAGGTTTATTAACCATGAGTCTTTTAATATTTATTATTGGTATTTAATATATTATTTACCATTTTAGTTTCTCATCCCAATATAAGGGTAAATATTGATATTATTATTAATAATTTTTATGGTAAAGGATAATATATTAAAATAAATAAATATGTTTAGGTTCTTGACTTAGAAATAATATTTGGTATTTACCTTTCTCAAGATTTGAATTAAATAATGGATTTTTAATAATCATAATTATAGTAATGGACATATACATAATTATAATAATGAATAAATATAATAATTAAATAAATTTAGGTCCCTCCCCCTGGGGCCTAGTTCAAACCTAGCTGTTAGAGGTCCCGTTAACCGTTACCTTGTCAATCTAGTTGTTGGAATGGCCTGATGTCCCTATTTATTGCATCGCTCAGATTGGATCTTCAACTTGTCCTGACAATGAACCACACTAGTTGGTTCGAAACGCGTCGACAAATGATTTTTATATGTGATTTTGCCGAAATTTTTTTCTCTAAACAAGATTATGGATCACAGAAGTCTAAATTCCTTAATAAGAATATTGTTGTTCTCAAAGCCAACAAAGGTGGTGTTGTGGTTATTCTTGATAAAGATGATTACTGTCGAAAGATATTGGACCACCTCCATAATAGCGGGAGCTACAGGAAACTCAACAAGGATTCTCTGAAGAAGATTTCCAAAAGTGTGGCTCTTGCTATAAAGGTTAGTAGCTCGGTCAGCTCGTTCAGTCATAAGCTTATTGAAAGTTGCCCTCTTACCCCCAGAATCTATGGTCTGCCAAAGATTCATAAGAAAGGGGTTCCTCTGAGACGCATTGTCAACACGATAGGAGGGCCAACCTATCTTCTTGCTAAATATTTAACCCAGAAGCTTAAGCCCCTTGTTGGCCATACAGAATCCTTCGTCAAGGACTCTGCATCGTTTGTTAATGAGTTAAAGAGTTTCAAGCTTGATCCAGAGGATAAGCTTGTGAGCTTCGATGTGGTCTTTCACCACACTAATATCCATATCAACGAGGCCATTGAAGTCATCAAGCGCATCCCAGATCCTAATACGGCTTATTTAGTTGGTATTTGTCTTACTTCTACTTTCTTTTCATTTGATGGGGAATTCTATGAGCAAACTTGCGATGTCGCCATGGGTTCCCCCCTCTCCCCTGTGGTAGGTAATCTATTCATGGAGGATTTTGAATCTAAGGCCTTAGCCTCTTCTCGTCTTCTGCCTAAGTTGTGGAAGAGGTTTGTGGATGACACTTGTGTCATCTAGTCCCATGGTAAAGAAAAGTTGGAACTGTTTTTACTCCATCTTAACAATCAATTTAGTTCTATATAGTTCACCATGGAATTTGAATATAATGGTAGTCTTCCCTTCCTTGACGTCCTCCTCTCAAGGAATGATAATGGTTCTTTCTCTCATTAGGTATATCGTAAGAAAACTCATACAGAACAATATCTTCATGCTAATTCTCATCATTTCCCAGCTCAAAAGCTTGGTGTTCTCAACACCTTAGCGGCTAGAGCTTTAGGAGTTTCTGATGAGAACCATCTCAAGGAAGAGAAAGCACATCTCCTAAGTGTTTTCTTTAATAATGGGTATAGTAGACATCAATGTACTAAGGCTTTCCTCAGAGCTGAAAAAGGTACTAGTGCTAAGAAAGATAACAAGGATCGATTTTCTGGTGTTCATCTTCCTTTTATCCAAGGGACCACTGACGAGATTGCAAGGATCCTAAGGAAGCATAAGGTGGCTTCAACCTTTCAGCCTTTAAATACCTTCTGGAGCTCCCTTAGATCTGTAAAAGACCCAGTGGACCCCAAGAATATGAAGGGTGTTTACATTATCCCTTGCTCTTGTGGGACTCCCTACATTGGTGAGACTGGTCACTCGATTAATTAAAGGATTCGTGAGCATGCTGCTGACATCAAGCATGGCAGGACCCGCTCCTCTACTTTGGTGGAGCATGCAGATAAATCTAAGCATCACATCTGCATTGAGGAGGCCCAAGTCGTTGCTAAGGTTAGTCATTTCCATCATCATAAATTGAGGGAGGCCCTAGAAATTGACAAAAGACCCAATAATTTGAATAGAGATGATGGTTGGAATATTAGTAGAAGTTGGGTCCCTGTCTTGTCCTCCAAATAATTTTTTAGGTTTTTTTTTTTTTTTTTTTGTAGGTATTGGCATCCTTTTTATAGTATTTTTTGTTGATTTATTCTTCATTAGAGTTTATTTTCTTGATCCTTCGTGTTTTTTTATGTATTTAATCATCCTATTCATTCTTAACTCCTTTTAGTGTTTTTGTTATTTCTTTAATGGGCTTGAGCCCCATATTCTATTGTTGACCCTGTTTTATTTATTGATTATTTTTTCTTTGGATATATATATGTTTCTGTTTTTATTTATTTATTTTTATTTGTTTATTTATTATACTATTTATTTTGACTTGTAATATTTTGTTTTATTTTATGTTTTTTTAATTTATTTTATTTTATTTCTATATTAATTATTTTATTTATCAAAATGATCTTGTCCGATTAGGGTTCTTCACTTCATTTTTAATTTTTGACTCCCTCCTTTAAAAGTTTGACTTTGATCTATTTATTTATTTTAATTAAAAAACCAGCTGTTTAATATTGGCGGTTACTTATTAATATTTGTTTTTAATAAATTAATAAGTATCACAGTTTAAATATTATTTGTTGAATTGAAGCTTCTGTGATCCATATCAATTTAATGAGAATTTTTCGGCGTAAATCACATGAAATTTCATTTGTCGATGCGTTTCGAACCAGCAAGTATGGTTCATCGTCAAGACAAGTTGACGAATCAGATCCAGCCTTGCATATTAAATAGTAAGAGCAGAACATCCAACGGCTATATTTCCTGACAGCTATTCTGACTAACGACTAAATTTGAGTGGGAAACGGTTAGTTGAACAGGATTAAGGGCACGACCTTTATTTTAATAAATAAGTCAATTCCAATGAATATTAAATTGATAGTTAGTTACATATTTATTAAAATAAAGGTTTAAAAGGACTTAAAATAGATAAATTATAAAAATAAATTATTTTTAAATTAATAGTTAGTTTAAAAAATTATTAAAAAATATAATTAATTATTATATTTTTATTAAAAGTTTAAAAGTTTATTTTATAACTTTCATAATTCGAAATAATATATATTAAAAAAAATTATTTATAAAAATAAATTCAATTTAAATTATAGGGTAGAAGAATATTATTATTATTATTATTATAATATTTTTAAGCATGTTATTCCTAGATTGATTCAATATTAGAATATTAATTAGAGTTAGAAAGGAATAATTGTTATTGTAACTATTATAGATAGAATGATTCATAATAAATATTCAATTAATTAATAAAGACGAGAACCTATAACCTAAGTAAATAAAATAACCCTGAAGAGCAACTAAGAGGCGACGGCAGGGAACCAATAGCTAAATATTATTTTTCAAAAACTAGCCGTTTAATATAACCGTTACGTATTAATAAATTAATAAACTAGTATCATTATTTAAATATTATTTTCAAGAACTAGTAATATTTGGTTTTAATAAATTAATTTAAATAGTATTTTTCAAAAACTAGTAGTTTAATATAGTCGTTATCTATTATTATAAATTATGAAATAATATCATTATCCTAAATCATTTTTCAAAAATAGTGGTTTAATATAGCCGTTATGTTTTTATAAAATTAATTAACTAATATCATATTTAGATATTATTTTTCAAGAACTAGAATATTTGGTTTTAATTAATTATTCTGAATATTATTTTTCAAGAACTAGTTGTTTAATATTAGTTGTTACCTAATTAATATTTTTAATAAATTAATGAAATAATGTCATTATTTAAATATTTTTTCAAAAACTAGTCGTTCAATATAGTATACTTAATAATATTTGTTTAATATATTAATAAATTAATATTATAATTTAAACGCTATTGTTCAAATATAGCCGTTACTTAGAATTATGTCTTTACATTGTTCTCTATTTAAGCCTTTGCCATGGTCTAGCTCTTCATCTAGTCCTAATGATGAACCACACCTATTGGTTCGAAACGCGTTGGCCAAAAAAAAGTTATGTCATGTGATTTCTACCGAAAGACTTTGTTTAATTCATTATGGACCACAGAAGCTTGAATACATAAATGATATTTCTTACCATTTCTTGTGTGTCTTGACAAAATTGTCTATCCAACACTGTTTAGCCTCTGTAATCCAAGTGTTTTTCTCTTACACTCTCATCCCCTGATATAAGGCACTCTCTTTAATGTAATCAAAACTTGTGGTTTTATTAGTTAAGTCGTGATATCTCTTTCCAATTTGTAAAAGCGTGAAAAGGTTGGAGTCATAGTTTAGTTGGATCCCATGGGCTATTGACAAAAACTAAAGCAGTCGCCAAAATAAAATAAATAATAAATAAATAAAGGTGGTAAAAACCACTTTAGTTAAAATAAAGTGGCCCATAGTTTTTTTTACCACCCATGGATTTTAGAAGAGGAAGATATTATTAAAAGGAGGAGACTCAAGGGAAGAAATGTGAAGATTTATTGGAGAATTGATTAAGGAGTTAAGGTAGATTGTTGAGGGAAGTAGAAACACCCGTTGGTTCCCAGTTTCAATGTTGAGAAATGCACCCTAACTGGTGGCATTGGTTTTAGTGGTTGAAAAACCACCCTAGCCAATTAATGTGTTTTACAGATTGATTCTATAGAAGTCAATTTGGCAGCATAAGGAGGGGACTAAAATTTCAGTGCCAAGAGGATCGACTCAATTGGAAGGAGACTAAGTTCTACATTCATTGAAGATCGACTGTGCATTTCAAATGGTCAAGTTCCTACCCATAATAGGTTGAAATTATTGAATTTTCCAAGAGATTAATCTAGTTGTAGTGCAAGAGTCAAATTGCTAAATTCGAATGTTTATTGTTAAGGGCCAAATTATCAAATTTGAGGGGTCAAATAGCTCTGTGGAGTGGTTGAAATCTGTGTGCATTCAAGGGGCCGATTAGAGGCTGAATTTATTATGGATTTGGAGGTTGAGATGGAAACTCTAGTAGCCGAGTTATTGAGGAAAACATTTTTACACCAATTTATAGGGTTGAACTCATATTCCATTAGAGGCTGATTTGGAGGCTAAAGATGGAAACCCTAACGACTAAGTTATTGGAGGAAAATCATTGGGGGGCGACTCAGAGGGTTGAATTTGTGTTATATTAGAGTTCAATTTGGAGGTTGAGATAGAAACCCTAGTGACCAAGTTATTGGAGGAAAAAGGTGAGGGTTTAGAGGGGTCGAACTACACCTAGAAAAGGGTTTAGATTCTTTATTTACTAAGGACAAATTTTCACTGGGAAAAGGGTGTCAAAATCAATTATTATGGAGGCACGAATTTGTATCAATGTGGAGGGCCAAGTAATCTTCTACAAGCCATCCAAAATTTTCAGTTAGAGAAGCGAGCATTTCTAGGTTCCCTCACAAGTACATTTATGTAAAATTACTCCTGCAAATCCATTAATAAAATTTTTGAAACAACAACAATTATTGTTTTCACAATCACAAATTTTATTTAATTTTGTTGGCAATTTCTACTTTGTGATCTTGTGAAATTTTTATGGTGGCTTAGACTAAAAATTTATAATAGAATTTTCCTAAAGCATATGCCCTAGTATTTAGTGAAAATATTACTAAGGGACATTACATTAGTATTGTGCATTGGAATGAGTAAATTCAATCTTCTAAACAAGGTTCGAGGGGTAACTATGTGGCATTCAAAGGAACGCAAGGGACCAAAATAAGTGCATTCCATCCTAGACCTTATTTCGAACCTTTTGTGAAGTAACTCATGGATTCTAACTCCCCTAATCATGCTCTTGATGCCAACAATTTTCAAGTACTCATTGCATTTGAAAATGTTTTCCATTCTTTACAACCTTTGAGAGTACCTAGTTGGAGTTTTTCTTGGCTAGAATAAAGAGGAAGAGTATGAGGATTTGCATGAAGAAGAACCTTTAATTCATGATTTTGAAGAAACGATTGAGCCGGATGGAAATGAGGATGAGTTACAAGGAAAACATGATAGTAGTGTACATGAAGCATTTCCCTTTGAGGGTGAAATTTTAGTGGTTATAGATCATGGTCAACATGAATTCCATGAGAATAATGCTTCAGAGACCCAAAAGGAAGGTTTCATCAATGAGGAAGAAGGTTAAGATAAATTACAATAATCCATGATCCAACAACCTATTGTTCAACAGGCCTCTATGGAGACACCTAGCTTGGCCTTAGTGGAGTTAGGCCTGTCTAATCTTGAAGACATGACGAAGATACATATAACAGAAAATTAGATGAAGCATGATTGTATTAGACATTATTTAAATACATATGATGTTCTGAGTTATGGAGCAAGACGTCTATTTTCAACATTTATTGAAAATCCTCAATATGAAGATAAAGATTGGAGCACAAACTCAGGGGGGAGCATTCTTCAATAACAATAAAGTGTAATATTCCTAGTGGATATTAATAATGATAAACAAAGCAAATACAACACATTCAACACAATAAAATGCACACACGATCAAATAACCATGAATGCTCCAAAAACATGCCAAAATGGGCCAATTTCATTATATGATAAAGGGAGTACAATATGAAAAGGGAGGAATGTACCTAGGCTTGCTCAAGCCAAGCTACAAGCCCTAGGTGATGAAAAATCAAATGCCAAAATGTTGTAGCATGGCTCTCCTCCATGTTGGACATTGTGGAACTACATTGCTAGCTAGAAGAACTAGAGATTTGACCCACTTCTAGTGCTTAGAAAATTCTACAAAATTAGCCCTGGTTTCCTCTCACCAAACCCGCAAAAACCCATATATGGTTTGGCCTAGTTCTAACCCCTGAAATTACCCCCAATTTCCTCATGCTCCTCCAGTGACTCGGAATTTCAGCCAACCTGAAGAAATCACTACTCTTTCCTCCAAAAATGATGCCAACTGCTATCAAAATTTCCCCTTCGATGTCCCCTCCTAACCCAACACAACTTAGCTCTGAATTCCCCACCCTCTTGGCTCTTACGTGTGGCTCAAGGAAAGCCTTTACACAGGTCCATGCAATCACTGGTAATGGGTGATGAAGCTACAACAAAAGCCCCCCCAGAAATATGCCCAATCAACCCCCAAAACTCCAGCTAATCGGAGTCCAATCCTCTCCCAAAAGGCCCAACAAAAACGTTACCCCACAACTTCCTTTACCTGGGTGTGTGTATTCCCTTTCTATGCCAAGTCCACTAAGAAATACCCATGAATATTCTTGAATAATCACCAGAATAGATCTATAATTGAATGGTGAGATGGAACTCAAAGTCCACAGAAGGTAGGGTGATATTTCCACTTTCAGATCTCGTGTGTTGAACAACACTCTGTTGACTCGGCTGAACAGCTTGAGTAAACAATGGTTTGGTTTTCAAATGAGCAAAAGTCCCAAAATGAGTGCTTCTCCTTCTATTTGTAATTTTGCTGCCCCTTCTTCCCTTGTGGGCTCTACCACATCAAACTCCTTTCTTACTTCTTCTCTCTCCAAATTGAATTCTCCAAGGGGTGTGTATTCCCCTTTAGAGTGGCCCCCACATCCCACTAATGCCACGATTTTCTCCTTTCTCCTATAATGGGGTCCTTTCTTAATAAAAAGTTATTTCTCCTTTGTATTTACCCACTTCTCCTAAGTTGTGAGTTCAAAATGTAATAACCTTAGGCAAAATTGGTGTGGTTTCTTGGTAATTTTAATTAGAGGGGATATCACAGTCCTCCCCTCCCAAATGCTTCTTGTCTCCAAGCAACTGTAATGTCGAGTGTTGAAGAATGTGCTCACCCTCCCAAGTGGCATCCTCATCTAGCAAGTTCTTCCATCACACCAAATACTCCCTGATGGTCTGGTTCCTCAATCTCCTTTCCCTAGTCTCCAAAATGGCCTCTGGATTAATCACCAAATGTCCCTCATCATCTAATGGGGGTAGTTAAGTAGCAGTTGTGACATGTTGTCCCAATACCTTTTTGACGCATGATACATGAAAGACATTATGGACGTTTCTTCCGGGTGGAAGATTCAACTCGTAAGCCACGTCTCCAGTCTGCCTGATCACCTTGTAAGGCCCATAAAAGTGTGGTTGTATCTTTTTCAGCCCTCTTCTACTTCAACATTGCCTATCTATATGGTTGGAGGAGTAAAAAGACAAAGTCTCCCACCTAAAAGGGCCTCTCAACCTTGTGCCTATCTGCATATATTTTCTACTAATTTTGGGCACTCTGCAAGTTTTTTTTTAGAGCCTTAAGGATGTCTCTGCTCTCCTAAATCCAGTTTCTGGCCCTTGGGGCCTTTCTCTATCCAAAAACAAGGTCAGCAAAATATAAAGAATCATACCCATATAAAGCAAGGAAAGGTGACAATGATGGACATGTAGTAGGTGGTATTGTAGCAATACTCCCCCAAGTGTAACCACCTCATCCAATCTCATTGCTACCCTGTCACGTAATTTCACAAGTAACCCTCCAACCATTTGTTGGCTATCTTGGTATGCCCGTACGTCTGAGGGTGGTAACTAGTACTAGGAGTGAGCTCAATGCCCACCAATCTGAAAAGATCCTGCCAAAACGCTCCCATGAAACAACTGTCCCTATCACTAACTATAGTCCTGGGAAGACCATGCAAACGGAAGGCCTCTCTGAAGAATAGCTCTGCAACTTGCGAAGCAAAGTACAGGGTGGGGATAGCGAAGAAATGTACATACTTCATTAACATGTCCACCACCACATATATGCAGTCACAACCCTGCACCATGGGAAGTCCTATGATAAAATCCATAGAGATGCTCTCCCATTTCCCCTCCAGAATGGGAAGTGACTATAGTAACACAACTAGATGGGTCAACTCCCCCTTGTTCCTCTGACAGGCCTCACACTCCTGTACATGCCTCAACACGTACCCCTTAAGTCCCTTCCCCATGAAACGCTCCCTAGCCATCATGTAATTCTTCAGGAACCCCTGATGTCCCGACAAAGGTGAATCATGAGCTGCCTAGATAATCCTCTCCCTCAGTTAGGAACCTGGTACCAAAAATAGGCGCCCCTTGTAGTAAATGACATCTTCCATCACCTGGTAGCACTCATCCCCATCAGTACCCTCCAAAATCTCACACGCCCGTTGATCCTAGGAGTACTCCACCAAAATATGTGCTTTCCAATCATGGTAGATGCTCATGAGTGAAAGTGTCACGAGCCTCCTAGATAGTGCATCTTCCACCACATTATGCTTTCTCTTGACATACTCTATGTCAAAATCGTAGGCCTAGATCCTGCTGACCCACTTCTGTTTTCTATCATTGAGGTCCTTCTAACCTAGAAAAAAGGTGAAGACTATTGTGATTATTCTTCACTCTAAACCTGTTGACCACTAAGTACTATAGGAATTTTGCCAATGGATGCATAATGGCCAACATCTCCTTGTCATAAATCGAGTATAGTCTCTCATGTGGAAGGAGATTCTAGCTCTCAAGAGAAATGGGATGACCACCCTGTGACAGTATTGCGCCCATGCCTTCACCCGATGCATCGCACTCCAAGGTGAACGACAGAGTAAAATCAAGGAGTCTCAATACCAAGCAACTTCTCATCACCTCCTTATGGTTCTCAAATGTTGCATGTGCCCTGTCTTTCCATGTGAATGCCCCTTCTTAGTCAAAGAGGTGAGGGGAGATGCCAACAGTGAGAAGCCCTTCACGTTCTTCCTGTAATAAGTGCATATGCCCACAAAACCCCTCAACTCCGTCACATTATGGGGCACCAACCAATCTCGTATGGCTCTAATATTCTCATCATGCACCCTCACACCATCCTCTCCAATGATATGCCCCAAATAGAGCATCTTTGTCAATCCAAATTCACACTTGGACAGTTTGGCATAGAACTGTTGCTCCTCCAAAATATGTAACATGACCTCCAAGTGTTGTAGGTGTTCCTTCCAAGTTCTGCTATAAATCAGAATGTTTTCAAAGAATACCAACACAAATCTCCGGAGCTGCTGATGGAGCACGTGGTCCAAGAAAGAATGGAAGGTGGTAGGTGTGTTTCTCATCCCAAAGGAAATAACCAAAAACTCAAAATTCCCTTAATAGTAGTGAAAAGTTGTCTTGGGGATATCCTGCTCACGCACCCTGATCTGGTGATACCCTGAATGCAATTCTATCTTAGAGAAGTACTTGGCTCCTCTAAGCTTATCCATCAACTCATCAATCTGGGGAATGGGGTACCATTTCTTCGGGCTCTTCTTATTGAGGGCTCGGTAATCAGTGCTCATCCTTAGCATGCCATATTTCTTCTTCACCAAGATAACTGATTAAGCGAAAGGGCTAGAACTTGGCATGATATGCCCCAATGCCAACAACTCTAGAATGGCTCGCGTGATCTTGTTCTAGTAGGCCTTGGGATGTTTTTAAGGGGTTTTAATGACCACCTGCACCCCTGGCTCTAGCTCAATGGCGTCACAGGACACGTCCCTCAGGGTCTTGTGTCCCGTATTTTACATGTCAGACACAAAACATGTCAAAAACGTTTTTCTTCGTGTCCTCCAATTGAGACATGTGCTTTGGACGTGGAAAAAATGTGCCCTAATGTTTTTGGCTCTTAGGACATGTGTCCCATGAAAAGTGACCTTTAAAACCTACAACATGGTTTATTTTTAGGGTTTTTCTGTCATTGTTCATTGCCGAAGTCGAGTTTGCTCACTGCGGAAATCAAATTTGTTGTGCAATGTGAGGAATTCCATCATATTCAAGTGAAATGCTCACAACTTCACATTGAAAGCACAATTCACAACTTCACATCGACCTGGACCTGGAGATGTAGGAGATGGGCATTTGCATGCTTTGTTGAGAGTTTGGAGCACTTAAAGTTCCTGTAAATTGTGTTATAGCCTATGGAAGTTAACTTTATTATACACCAGTGACCACATTTTATGACCAATGACCACGTATAGATCGTTTGTTGAAATAAAAAGCCCACCTCCCTATCATCTCCTCACTGCTTACTACACCTTCAGGGTCTAAAGGGAGGGAAAGCTCAATTAATGCTCTGGTCAACAGTGAAGTTTGAACACATAAATTTATAATTTATAAACTACCTTATGTGAAGTTTGAACATGATTGAACATGTTTTAAGTTAATAACATAAGTTATAACATGAACATTGAACATTGAATTGTGACCATCATTGATGTAATAAATTAATAAACTAACTTTGTAAATTACTAAATAGTAAATAGTGTATACTGAATACCAAATAAATATCACCATGAGTCATACCTATATGGATCAAGCACGAGCCAGAAACAGGGCATGAGGGACACATTTTATATATATATAATGTGTCCCTCATGCCCTGTTTCCGGGGTCATTGTGTCTCATCTCAAATACTCATTTTTACGTGTCCTATGTGTCTCGTGTCCTCCTTCCATGTGACTTTGCTCAATGGTGTGCTCAAATCCTTTGTCAGGTGGTCATCCTGGTGGGATGTCTCCAAACACTATTAGGTACTTATCTAAGATAGCCTGAATATCCAGGTGAGGTGGCTTGGACTGACCCCCAACCTCATAAATCCTCAACTCCACTACCCACTTGAAGTCCCCATGTCTCAAACAGGCCTCCATCTGATGTGCCGAAATTGTCTCAGGTGGGTATGAGTGAATGCCCCTCAAGGCCACCAACTTCCCATCTAGCCCCATGAACTCCATCTCCAACTTCCACCAATCATTAGTCACTCACCCTAGAGACTAGAGCCATTGGAAACCGATCACCACATTGGTGTCTAGTACATCCACCATGAAGAAATTATCATTCACTGAGTAGTTCTCCATGGTCACTATCAAAGCAGGGACATATCAGGTACACTTCATGGTCCTATCCCTCCGCACAAGTACTGAAAAACCCTCAAAATCCTTTGTAGTAATGAAACTGAACCATATGTGCATCAATGAAGTTATGGGTGGCCCCACTATCTACCAAAACTGAGACACACTTCCCCTGTATTGTGCCTCAGATCCTCAGTGTCAAAAATTTGGGCACCCCACGCAATGAAGCAAGCACTCTCCCAACTGGTGCGAAAGATGCTCCCCCAGGTGGTGGTGGTGGTGGAGGTGTTTCCCTCACTGCATGAGTATTGTAGTCACCCCCATCAACCTCCAACTCCACATCATCCTCCTAGTCACTATCAAAGAAGACCTCAATGTAATGGGCCTTACCAGTCATGTATCTATGACCTGGTACCCAAGGTTCCTGACAAGTGAAACATATTTTCCTCTGTCTAAGGTCTCTCCTGGTCTCCTTATCCAACTTCCATGCCCCTGGTTATCTCTTGGTGGTGGATCCCTGGTGTCACGACCCCTACGAGGGAAAGGAGCTCATGGTGGGATCGGTGCCCTGGTCTTCAAGATTGCATCCTGCAAATCTCGGGTACAAGTCATGACCTCTAGTAGTGTGACTGGTCTGCAAGATATCACCAATTCACGTAAAGGCTCAAGTAACCCCTCAAAAAAAGTGTAAACCCTCCTAGCCTCTGGAAAATCTGACACCATCATGGATACGCCCAAAAACTTTGATATGTACTACTTAGGGTTCTTGGTATGTTTGAGTTGCGTGAGCTCTTTAAAGTGGGCCTCTACGTTCTTTCGGTCAAAACGCTCTATCACCCTCCGTTTGAAGTCCTCATAAGAGGTTACATGTCCATGCCCAAGCGTAGTCAGCCCATGAAACCAACAATCGTGGGCTTCAACCTCCAAGTGTAAAATATTCAACCTCTACCACTGTCATCGTTGAGCTGGAAATTTGTGTCCAACTTCTCCACCCAAGCCCTAGTCGTGCATTTGGAAGACCCATCGAATGTGGGAAGGTACATCCTTCTGATAGTGTGTTGTAGCTCAGTGTTCTACATGCTGAAACCCCCTGTGCCCCTGCCCTTCTCATTCTGCTTGAGCTAGAAGAAATATTTGAAGGAGAAGGTAGCTTCAAAATCATCTCCCATAGACTTCCATTCCCGGAAATACTCTCCCATAGGCATCTCATCTTGCCCAATCTGCTCATTAGGTACTGAGGGTAAAAATGTGGGTAGAGTAGTCCTGGTTGGCCCACTGAAAGCTTGTGGGTGAGTCATTGGTGAATGGTGGTCATACTGGTGGGAAGCCCCTGAAGTTTCCCCAATTAGAAATTCCTTATGCAAGCTCGTGTCCCGATTCTGCTGCTTGAGTTCATCCAACATCTCCTTCTACCCTCTGGCCAAATAATTCAGGGCCTTTAGGAGGCTGTCAAATGTTGTCTCCTCTTTACTCCTTGGCTACCCCATATTTACCTCCTCCCCTACTGGTTTTGGTGCCTCTATATCAGGTGTGATTTCCAACTCTCTTTCCCTACTCTAGTATCTTTGCCTCTGGTAAGTCATGTTTTATCTGTCCTCCAAGGTCATAGAAAGATATCATGGCTGAGCCAAGATCTGAGCTCTGATACCATTGTAATATTCCTAGTGGATATTAACAGTGATAAACAAAGCAAATACAACACATTAAACACAATAAATTGCACACACGATCAAATAACCAGAAATGATCTAGAAACACGCCAAAATGGGCCAATTTCATTATATAATAGAGGGAGTAAAATATGAAATGGGACAAATGAACCTGGGCTTACTCATGGAAATCTACAAGCCCCAGGTGATGAAAAATCAACTGCCCAAAGGGTGTAGCATGGCTCTCCTCTAAGAAGTCTACGTAGACCCTTGTGGAACTACAGTGCTCGCTGGAATAACTAGAGATTTGAACCACTTCTAGTGCTCATAAATTCTGCAAAATTAGCCTTGGTCTCCTCTTACCAAACCCACAAAAACCCAAAAAGGGTTTGGCCTAGTTCTAACCCTTGAAATTACCCCCAATTTCCCTGTGCTCCTCCAATGACTAGGAATTTCCGCCCACCTGAAGAAATCATTGTTCTGCCTGTTAGCGCTTGGAATTCACCTAAGCTGAGATAGACAAACTCTCAAGGCTACATCAAACCATTTCACCTCGTAGCTAGCCCTACGAGGTATGAGAAGGCTCTCTCGGGTCAGATTCGGTAGATATTTCAATATGATAAGCTGACCAATTAGAAATAAAGATTTTAGGCTAGTAAATTGATAAGGGGGGTTGATTTAAATATTTTTGGTTTTTTGGTGGCAATTGGAGGAGTGCAATTCAGGGTGCGGGGATTGAGCACAGTTTTTGCAGGGGGATCTTTGGGGCAAGGTAGGAGTGAGCGCTGATGCCTTAATCTGAGATGAATGATCAGGGATGATAGAGAAGGAGCTAAAGAGGGCAAACAACCATTTGAATCCTCTCTAGACAGTAGAAAACATAAATTTTGAACAAACTAAAAAGCTGAGCATGTCAAAGCATGAATTCAAACTTTACCACTTCATCTGTCCAAATAGAAGCAAAAGAGAGATGTGGAATACATAAACAGAATTACAAGAACATGTAGAGAACACACCATCAACACAACAATCCACAAGAATCCACAATGATGTCTGCAAAACCCTGGCCTTCCTTTTCTTTAAATTGCAGAGATAGATGTACAATATACAATAAAGCTTTCTCCCACAAGAGTCCAACCATGAAAATGAGAAAGAGAGAGCATAATATAGACCATCTAACTCCTTTCCCCACCTCTAGGGGTTGAGCTCAGCTGCTTCCTAGGAGCAGTTTGAACTAATTCTAAATTAAGCACTAGATAATAGGCAGTCCAACAACTTGCCTCTATTACTTAGCTAACTGATTCATGCATTAATTATTCACTTTTTACATCAAGGAAGCTTCTAGAAGGGTAAAGAGAGATAAAATCTATCAAAGTGCCATGAAAATATTACATTTACCCATCATCTACAAGTAAAAATGGTCAACCATAGTCAAAACAGTGTTTTTTTGACAAAAAAAGGTCAATTCTGGCAAAGCTGGCTCTCACTACTGCGCCCCCTGGCTCTCACTGCCGCGCCCCCTTTGCAGCAACTTTCGAGTGGGTTCCACTGGTCCAAATCAGGTGCAAGATGGCTCATTGGAAAGCTTGGTCTGTCTACTTTCCATCCCAAGTGGAATTTCTGAATTTGGAGTTGTTTTTCCCCCTCAAAAACTATTTCTCCCAAGGTCACTTTCTGCAACTCAAAAAGTGGGCAGAAAGTCATTTTTTTGATGTAATTTGAGCTTTTGGAGGCTCAAATCTCAAAATCAGGCTTCTCCCAAGTATTGGTAATTTTTCTCTTTGCATGCCCTTTTCAAAAATGCCAAGTTTTCAAAATTCCGAGCAGTCCTCCAAAATGGTCTCACCGGGGTGAGACCATTCCACGGGAAAAACCTGTAAATTGCACAAAAAATTCACAAATGACAAAATTTTCTCCAAATTTCTTGAAATTTGGGCTGGGAGTTCCCAATCAAGTACCATGCTCAGTAAAAGAGGCTTTGGCCAAAATATGGAGTGGATTGGACGTTTTCCTTTTTTTTTGTGCTTTGGCCAACCGTCCTTGGAGCATTTTCATTTTGGCCTTGCAAACATGCATCCTCGCCCAATAGTGATTTTTCATGTTTCTCAATAGCTTCTTCTCTTGGTTGGCCTTAGCCAACAGCCTCTCCAAATGTGCATTGACCTGGATGAGCATGGATTCTCGCTCAACAGGCAATGGATCACCGGGCCTCCTTCGATTTAGGACTCGGTCACTACGAATCCTCCACAACTCATCAAGCACCTTTTCCTCCTCTAGCATTTGCATTTCATTTATAAAATAATATGAGAAAAAGGGATGAACCTATAAGTGTGAGTGAAAGGGAAAGGAGGGAAACAAACCAAAGGGAAAGATAGCTTGAAACCACACAAAGCCTAGCACAGTTTGCTCATTAACATTGCAGCCACCTAATGTCCTTTCACTTGCATGATTTGAGGTTAAAATCATAGCATGAGGGCTTACATCCATCACCAACCTCCAAAACAATATGTAAAGAGCCTTCCTTGAACAAATTTGATGACTTGGAGGAAGATTGGGCAATTGTTTTGAAGTTTGCCGCAAGACAGCTCAACGGGTCTCGCAGGCTGCTCAAAAGGTCTCGCACCGCCCAACGGGTCTCGCCAGTTATATTTTTGCACTGTGGAGGGGTGCTCAAAAGGTCTCGCACCGCCCAACGGGTCTCGCAGGCCTCTCAAAAGGTCTCGCACATTGGCAGTTCTGTTTGAAGGCCTTGCCGGTGTCAGAATTGAGTAAAAGTGGGCTCGTTGGAAAGGTCTTTGAGTCTAGTTATCATTTTACCCATCAAGAAAATCATTTGGCCAACCAAGCTAGGAGAAAACTTGATTTTCCCAAGGTCACTTCAGAGGTGTCTTTGATTCTCCTGAGGCAATGGTATTCCTAACATTTCTCTCATACCATGACACCTGTGTAAAAACTGAAAGAGGTTGTTCTTCTTTGGCATGTTATGGACAAAAAACTCTCTCAATTTTCCAAAATTCATTTTTGACTGCTCCGAAATATCATTTGAGTGAAACTTGTCCCGATGTGTGGAACAAGGAATTCTGTCGAAATGAAGCGAAATGAAGGGAACAGGGGGCTTCTAAATTCTTGGGGAAATTTTTGGGAGTGGGGAGGGATGTTGGGGAGTAGGGGAAAGTGGAATCTCAGAGATTGAGTGAGGGGAAAGGGTCCAAAAGGGTAAAACACAGGCCCAACCTAGAAAATTGCCAGGTTGTAGCTAGAAACTAGGGTTTGTGGAAAAATGAGGAATTTGGCGGATCTAAGGGATGGGAAGTGTTTGATAAGGTACTTTAATGATAGGGGAAGGTTTATGAACATCTGGATACAATTTTTGCTGATGATTTGACCGTCCAAGAGAAATTGGCTTCAAAACCCTAGGAGAGGGAAATGAACTTGCCAAGGCACAACTGAAGCATGAACAAGATGTAAAATAACTCATTAGACACTGACATGATAATGAAAACCCTATGAATGATGATAGACTGAGCTGAATAGTGACATAGATTGGCATTTGGGCAACTTTAGAAGGATTTAAAGCAAACCCTAGACCTAATGCCTAGTGACCAAATTTTGCTTGTAAACTCTTTGAAATGACAAAATTTGACCTTAACACTCAGAAACCACTTTGTAAGAGCATATTTGACCATTGGAGGAAGGCTGGAAAGACTGACACTAACAGGCCGCATCTCGACACTTCTCATCAAGATGTTCCAAATGAACGAGGCATTCTGCAATACTAGAAGTATTGAGAATAATTTCAACAAATAATTTAAGGGAAGAAATTTCACATTCCACAAGATAAATTGATTCTAACCCATAAATTAGTTGAAAAGGAGTTAAACCTGTAGCAGTCTTGACCGACATCGAGTATGCCCAAAGCGTTGGATATAACATAGTGTGCTAATTAGATCAATATTTGTTAATCATCCTTTGCTGGATGATTTTTAGGGATTTATTCATAGCTTAAACTTGCCCATTGGCTTGAGGATAATAAGGAGATGAATGCTCTTGCCAAAAACCCAACTTAAGAGCCAATTCAGACATCATCTGGTTCTGGAAATGACTTCCATGGTCAGTGACAATCTAATTTGGAATACCAAATCAAGAAATGTCTTGGTTGAAGAGAAACATGGTTGTTATTTCACCATCATTCTAGAAAGTGGACATAGCCTCGACCCACTTGGTAAAGTAGTCGACAGCTACAATAATATACTTATGATTTCCCGTCGAAGCTGGATTGCAAGTTGTAAAATCAATACCCCACTTCGTGAATGGACTGACGGTAATCACAGGAAAGAGCGGAGTTGGACGCGCATGCATTTTTCGAGTATAAACTTGACAAGGGTGGCATCTCTTGATCACTTCAACACAAACCTTGAAGATCGAGGGCCAAAAGTAGGTTGCGCGCAATTTTTTTTGGATTGCTGGAAGCCCAGATAGATGACCACCACAAGCTCCATTGTGGCAATCATTTAACATAGACTCAGCGTCTTCTAAGGTTAAACAATGTCTAAGGATTGAATCAACCCAATGACGATATAAAGTGTCACCTATAATAATATAGCTTTTAGCCAAGTGACGTAACTTTCTACGTTCATCCTTCGAAAAAGTGAGAGGAAACTTTGAAGTCTGGAGATATATAATGATATCTCCATGCCAAGGATCTTGCAAGTAAATAAGGAAAAGATGTTCATCAGGAAAGTATTCCTCATAAACTATTTCTTCCTCACAAGGGAACTCTGAGATCAATTATACAAATACTAACGATTTCTTAGACTTGGATGACATGAATTCGAGATCAAACTCTTGTAAAATGAAAATCCATCTATTGTATTTTCCCCCAATCACTCGCCTACTAAGAAAAAATTGAAATGGATTTATAGCTGCTAAGACGAAATTTTTTCTAAGCATAACATAATGTCTAAGTCGGTGGACAACATGGACAACTGCCAAAGCTAATTTCTCAATAGGACAATATTGTAGTTCAGGGCCCACTAAGCCTCGGTTCAGATAATAGATTACGTTCTCAGTGAAATCATCATCTTCTTGAACTAGAACCATACCAATAGTTGATTTTGCTGTAGCGAGATATAAAAAGAAGTCTATGCTATAATCAGGTGGACTCAATAAAGGAGAAGAGGTTAATTCTTTGTCAAAGCATCAAATAAGTGTCGTGAAAAATCATCCCATAGAAATGAGACCACTTTCTTGAGAAGTCTCATAAATCCCTTAGTAATCTCAACATAGTTAGCGATAAATCTCCTTAAGAAATTGGATTTTCCTTGAAGACTCTAAAGTTGATGAATAGTGGACATGGGAGGCAACTGAAGTATTGCCTCAACCTTGAAGGGATCTAAACGAATCTTGTCTGTAGAAATGATGAATCCAAACAACTAACTGAACATGATGGTGAAAACACACTTATTCGGATTCAACCGGATTTTGTAGAAATTGCATCGTTCAGAAACTAGTCGAAGATGCTTGGGACGATCAATCTCTTTCAAGAACGAGCAGCAAATCATCCAAGTAGGCTTCGATAATATCTTTGATATTATGGAAAGAATATGACATTTCCCGTTGAAATATAGCTCCAAAATTGTTAAGGCCAAAAGGCATCTTCTTATATGCAAATGTACCCCAGGGGAAAATAAAAGCTGTCTTATGTTGATCTTTGGGATGAATAGTGATTTGATTATAATCAAAAAATCCATCCATAAAAGAGAAAATTTCATTACTTGCACACTCATCAATAATCTGATCAGTAAATGGTGTGGGGTAACTATCTTTAAGACAAGCCTTATTCAAGTCCCTAAAGTCAATGCACACACAGATTGTTCCTTGATTCTTATCAACCAGGACTAGATTTGAGACCCAGTCAGTTAAAGGAATCGGGTATATAAAACCCACCTTAAGCAGCTTTTGAACCTCCACTTTGGTAGCTGCTTCTTTCCTAGGGTTTATCGATTAAAGCTTCTGGCGAATAGGTTTTGAAATTTCATATGTATTGATCTCATGCTGGACTATAGATGGATCTATCCTAGGCATTTCCTCATAAGACCAAGAAAACATGTCTCGAAAATCCATAAAGAGATTGGTATAAATTCGAATTTCTTCAGGGGAACAATCAGCTCCAATGAAGACATTCTCAATAACATTGGGATTCCTAGAGATATTCACTGGAACAATTTTTGAAATGATAGACATGTTACCTTCATCCAAAACTTGCGTTGAAGCCAAAGGATTTAAAATTGTGTGAACTTCACCAGTAGATGACGGAATCGACAAGCTTGATTCTACTTCTCGCAAATCAGGGAGGAAATATGACCGATGATGCAAATCATCCCATGGCCTCTCAATACCCGTCATTTCTTCTAGAATTGCTTCTTCGGATGGAAAAATAGTATCTAGGCAATCCATAGCAGAAGTTGAATCTAAAGCCCAGGCCGGAGCCACATCCCCATCTAGATCCTCTAGTGAAAGAGGAGTAAGATCGAAGTCTGCAGTGTTAACTATAGATTGATAATCAATTTCAGCTGTAGACATAGGAAATGCCATTCCACCCACTTGCCCCTCATCTAATGTGGTGGTAGAAGAGGGTAAGGGCCAAGGATCAAAAAAATAATGAGTTCTAAAGAACTCTCTTAGAGAAGGTGCATTGGAAGATGAAATAGCATTATTCGAGCAAGAGGAGTAGGAGAATTAAAGGTACCCATTAAGGAATAATACATCTCAAATCCTATATTCTCAATAGGCTGCTTAGGATTGTTCACTAAGGGAACAATAGCTTCATAATATGCATTATATTCACCCGGAGAATAATCCATCTGATTAACCGTTACAATTCTCCCTTCATGAGGAAAATAGAGAATGTGGAATAAGGATGATACAATAGTATCCATATTGTAAACCCAATTTCTTCCCAAAAGGAGATTATAATCCAAATTTGTATCAACTATTTCTACTTTGATATTTACAACATTTCCCCCAACATAGATGGGAAAGGATGGAATAATGCCATGCGGCCTATGAGAATGACCATCAAATGTTAGGTGACAGAACAACCTGAGGTGATCCAATAGCCTTCCAACATGATATAGACATTATGCATGTGGAAGCTCCCTCATCAACTACGGTTTGAAAGATATTGGTCTTTTGGTTTGTATACTTTATTTGAAAAGCCATATCATGTGGGAGTCTCTTCTTGATATTTCACATGTTGAATGTAAGGATAAACAAGTTCTTTGGATCTACCACTCTGATCGTAGTGAGCAGTGCACTCCTTTGTGTTTGGCACAGCTAAAGTACCTCTAATGCTGACATGGCACAAGGACTCTGAGCCAAATCTTCCACAATGGAGTAGTTTTGAGCCACCTTGGCATTGGGGTTGATTAATGTATAAAATATTTTTCAGAAGAAGTCACATTGAAGATTTTGGTTGACGTGTTTCGAACCAATAAGTGGGGTTGATTGTTGAACACTTTGTGGATCCTTTCGGCATCCGAGGTATAGGCTCAACTACAGGCCTCTCGATATGGAGTGGCTCTGAAACATCAAGAGTAATCTTGGCCTTAGATGATTCTGGTTCACCATAATCATGTGACCATGTAGAAACATCAAAATATGAACTCATCATATAAACATTTGATGGATTTTCCCCTTCCTTGTTGCCCCAAGTGAGGGTACCATTACTAGCATTTGTGCTAGCTAAGAATTGCTGCCCTTGGGGAAAAGGGGTAGTTAACACAACTTGGGAGCTAGAAGACCCTTGCTAAACCAACAAGCATTGAGCGTCCTAAATATTTAGTCAAAGATGAGTCAAATGGTCACCATTGCTTAACTTCCATGGAAACCTCACTTTCTTCTTGGACACTTTTTTACCCTCCCCAACATCACTATCGGGATTATTTACATTACCCTTCCCATCCCGATTCTTCTTCTTACCACATCTTTCTTCTTCCGATGATATTGTTGATTTCCTTTAGGGTTAGAAGTTTGAACGACGTTGATAGACGAAGTTTGAGAAGGCATGGCCACTGATGGCGATGCCTAAATAGAAGAAGCAGTTTTTAAATACAACTACTGCAATTGGTTTAGCAGGTTATATGTGCTATTATCAATAGATCTGACTACCCTGTCAGAATGGGGACCTGGCTTCGGCTTGGAAAGATCAACCTTAGATCTAGGAGCATCAAGAATTTTTTTTTCTCAAAAAATTCCAGATTGAGAATATATGATTTCTAGCTGCTGGGCTCTAAAAATAGCTTGTTCTTCAGTGAATATACCGGAGAGTGATACATCCTTAGAAGTTTCAAGCTACAAATATTTGAGAAACCATTTAAGAAGGAACTTGGAGAATATCATCTTTAATGAGCCTCTTCCTTCTCCTCCATTCTTGGATGTGATCAGAAATGTGGGTTTCCTGGTCTTGGTGGAAATTAGCTAAGAGCTCAGTTCCAGAATCATAACGAATTGGCAACTGAAAATGGTTTAAAAATATGGTGGCCAAGTCACCAAACAAAGTAGAGGTTCCCCCTGGAAGCTTAATATACCATTTATCCACATTCCCAGTTAGGGTGCATTGAAATAGTCTCAACCTGATTGAATCATCAATTAGGGAGTTCGACGAACACCCTAAATCGAAAGTGGTGATATGGTCGGACGGATCTTCACTAGTCTTCCCTTCGAATTTGGGTATGTCCGATGGAAGTTTGGTTGGGAACGGAGGTAAAATAGGGTTGTATCAGATAGGATCAATAGTCAGCTTTGATAGATATGTAAAGTTTAAAGTTGCCAAGAAAGGTAAGCATGGATGACCTTGAGGATTCCACCCACTCTGGGTAGAATTCCCAATGTTCTGAAAAGAATATATTGGATTTGTGAAGGCACCAGGTTGCTTGAGGTGATTTGTAGAAGTGCCCGAACCATAAGGAAAACCTTATGGCCCAAAAAAATTTGAAGTTTGTCCAACTCTTTCCGAAAAATTTCCATATCCAGTGAAACTACCCCTAGTGAGGTATTAAATGTAGCAGAGATCCCTTGGTAAGGGTTCCATGCATTAGCAAAGGGAGAAAAAATCTGAAATGAACTCACGAAGGAGTACGAAATGTTCCCTTGTTGGCCGAAAAAGAACTGATTCTTGACTCTCAAGCTGCTAACAACTGGATTAGTCCATCCTTGGAAAGTCTTATAACCTTGACCTTTAAAGGGAAAAGGTATTGATCCTAGAGACAAGATAGAATGTGGTATATGACCACTCCCAAAAGTGAAACCCTAAAAAGAAGCTGACCCACTTGCCATGGAAGTCATATACATGGAAGCAGCGGATAGAAAAGTTAAGGGAACCGAAGGAATTTCACTAGAAGGCATTCAAAAGGGGAAAGAACTAGTGTTGGAGGCAAAAGCTTGGGTGCCCCCACTCGAAGATGGAATGGAGGTAGATCCAAAGGTTGTAGTGCTAGGAGTGATTGAAGGTATGGAACTTTTACCTCCTCCTTGTACTGAGAAAGGAGTATGCACACTAGTAGCACTCATAGTTGAAGCCATGCTCCCAGTAGTGGCCATTAAAGGAAAAGACCAATATAGACCAGGGATCAAAGGCTTGTGGGACAGGGTCCCAACATATAATAGAACATCTGGATAATTGGGAGGGAGAGGAGAAGGAGTCACAATATACTCAGAGAGTTCTTTAACCTCTATAATGTCTTCCGATTGGAAGAGGACTCTAGAAAGGACTAGAGTGTTCTTGTCCAAATCTTGACATACACTAGGTCTATTCTATGAAACAATAGCTTGAACTTGAGGATCAGTCTTTGTTACATCAACTGCCATTGATTGGAAATCACCGGCATAATTTCTCCTACTCCTTCTGGAAGAAGGCTCTACACTCGTAGGTGAATGCCCACGAAGCCTCCTAGACTGATGAACTGGTCGATCAACCACTTTTAATTATTTAAGAGAACTAATTAAAGACTCAAAATATTTATAGAGTTATGGAAAACTAGGATCAAAGAGAACTCTCTAACAAAGTCCCTAGAATATATAGTCAATCAAGCAACTTCCAAGTATTTTCGTTCCAGGTGATGAGGACTAGACACCAAAATACAAGAAAGTGAAATAAAGGACCTTCCAAAGATAGTTTGGGATAATGACAGCCCAAGCCTACCAAAGAAGGTGACATAAATAGTTACGCTGACCCCCAAACAAAAGCCTTTATTAGTGCAAGTACCCAATCTTCACAAGGGAACCCTCCATAAGTACAAATGAACATGATGCAACGTCTGCCTTAGGTGTCATGAGATTCCCCTCCACAACGACCGTTGTAGTCCCTACGAATAGCAACTATGGAAACCAGTTCATATCAAAATATGGGCCAAATAGTCTCAGGGTAGGATCCAACATGTAGGAGAGGGGGTATCTCTCTTTACTTGTCTTCACTCTCCCTCGTGCTTGACTCCCAGTAGAAAGGAAATTTCCTAGCCTTTCTAATGACACTAGATTTCACTCATCATTCAACATCTATGTTTAACAATTTGAGTGGCCTTGGAGAGTTAACACTCCACTCACCTATTCCAAGGCCCAAAAGAGCTAGACTTTTTGATGTAATTAATGACAAATCAAAAAATATTCTCCTTATTTTTAATTAAGCGCTTGATTTTAAAAGGTTGTTCTTTAGGTCATGGGTAAAATGAGAGTGCAACTTTTGGTGTTTTGACACAAAATAAATCATTAGAAACTTAGAAAAATGAAAATGAAGCTATTTTTCTTCAATGAAAAGAGATGTCTATAATGTTCTATGAATGAACTTGTAAAAGCAATTTTTTTCCTTTTCAGAAAACACGCTCCACACACTCAAAATCTAACAAAAAGACTAAATGCCTGTGTGCAAACTAACTTAATGCAAACTATAATGATGGTGCAATATTCTATGGAAGTTCATACAATAAGAAAATTTGTTCCTTCACAAGATCAATAGTCCAACTTGACTACAAGGAGGGCACAAATTCAATGACAAATTCCCTCAAAACCAAGCAAAACCAATCGAAAGAAGTTCACAATTGCTAAAACATAATGAAGAAACCAAAAAAAAAACTGAAAAGAAAAAGAAAGGCAAGAACGATGTTTTTTTTCTTTTTCTTTTTTAAAGAACCCAAATAATTTTTTGAGAACACAAAGACTACTAAAATTCCAAGACCAAAAACAAGTATAAAGAGTCCCAAAATTTGCAAATTATGTGCATCATTAATATAATAAAACTTGAAATGACAAAGGACGATAGACTTGCATAGATTGATTTGGGAAGCAGTATAAAGGACATCAACAAACCAAAAGAATGTCAAGAAAGACTTTCAAGATTGCCAAAGAGGCCCTAAAAAATTATGAAAAACAAAATAGGTCAACCAAAAAAGGAAAGGAAAGAAAATCAATCCAAAAGTTGGGTTATAAACAAAACTGCAACCAATTTCTTGTTCTATAAAGTCAGAACAACCAAGAAATTCTACAAGAAGCCTTGAACCCAAAGCCCAAACTGAAACTTTACTAAAAAAGAAAACCCTAGGTTGACAAGGTTTTTCAACAACAAGAAGATTAGAAACTAAAAACTTGCATGAAAGAAGAGCTTTACTGATAGTGAATGACTAGAAAACAACAGAAACCACCAAGCAACAATCTTAATTGTATCCAATATTTTGAAAAATTTATTCAATATAAGGTATACACGACTGTGAAAAGACAAAGAAGCGTGTATACGCAATTGAAACAAAGGAAACTCACGTATACGCTCAATATAAAGCTCAATAAAGAAAAACAAAAAATCCAATCCTTATGCAAAAGATCAGACTTCATGCCCAGGAAGCCAACATGTCATAGACATTGTAAAAGAAAGAAATCAATCAAGTAGGCCCTGATCAAGAAGAAACAACCCAATCTAGGAAAAACAAGAATGATTTCCCTAGTGGAGTCTCCAATTCTGTTTTGAGTACAATCACCCTAGGGTCTTGGGTTGGGAAGCCCAACATAGAGGAGGGCATACAACATAAAGACACATGCAAAAAAGCAGTCCTAATATTTAAACAATTAAACTTGGTACAGAAGGTCTTACCCATAGGTCCTATGTTTGAGGTCATTCCCATAGGGTTCAAACCCTCTGCTTCTTCCTTGTGCTTTAAGACCTGCAATTCATTCAAGGCAAAGCATATACACAAAAAATAACTAAAATTATGTTCATGATATCAAGGTTAGATCATATAAGCATGTAAGAAAATAAGCATTAATGTGAGATTTTATAAGCAAATCATGACATAAATTAATTCCTCAAGACCATAATCATCACAAACAAGACAACACCTATTTATTAATGTAAGCTAAAGAAAATATAGAAGAACTACAACCTGAGTCATCTGTCGGCTCCAAGCGAAACCATCCTCTAGATTCGTCCTTCCTAGATCTCAGCAATCCTCTTCCATAAGTATACACAAGGATGTCATGAAGGGATGATGAACATCTCAAGAAGGAAATAGGGATTTCCTATGACTGGGAGTGCAAAAGGCACATGGATACCTTCAGACTTGATCAGGGATTTAATAGACTATAATATCAATATCTAATCTTTCCTCCTCCCCTTAGGCCGTCCCATGGAGATGTATTTCTACTTCTCCAAATTAGTTTTTTTTTTTTTTTTTTTTTTTTTTCAAGTTGGGAAATAGTTGGGCCATGGGCTATAGTAGGTGGGTATCTAGTCAAACCCATAAACCCTGCTCGAATTAAGGGAAATTATGTATTTTTTAATGTTTTAACACATATACTTGGGTTGGGTATAGGCTAAACCACACTTTAGATAGGGAATAATCGCTTATGGGATTTAAAACATTGCTTTTTAGAAAATGGACCAAGTCTAGTAGGGAAGGGTTGCCCTAGGCCATATCATAGAGCATCAAATCTACCAAGAGTGGTAAATGGTGCTATAACATATGGGTGATAGTTTGTTAAGTTGATTCTAGGGTTGTTCAATGCAAACTACCTGGGAGGTAGCCTCAAGCTCTATGCAATTCTGGGCAGCAGTACATAATCACTGAGAGCTAAAACTGGGAAATGCAGCTCAGTGAATGTCTGGCTGTTGGAGGATGGTCCATTGACAAAGCTTTAACAAATGACCAAGTATGTGAATGAGTGACTTTGTACATGCATGACCTCATGAACACACACTCAACATGACTTGATGACAAGACACCTTGAACCAAGAAGACAACATACACTCAGTGTGACTGATCGACGGTGTGAAAGACAAATGTGACACTTGTGATACATTGTTGAATGACCGCGACGGTGCTTGCGTGACAGTGCATATAACTTCGTGTGCGATTGTGACAAACGCTTACATGGCTGACAAAACTTGTACACATGAAGGTGGACGATATGCATGGCCATAACATGACTGCAAGGATGACATTGTGACCAACATGCAAAAATATGTCCATTGAACGGCAAGTGATGAGGGTGCAAAGACTCAACAGGAAGTCACGGGATGAGCCCAAGTGCTTGCAAACATCAAGGAAAAACCCAACGAAGGCTTTGAAATTGGATGCAGGCCAAAATTTTGGAGGGTGTTGTAGCTGCTACAACATGCTCTAAAGCAGTCGTCTGCCCTTTGTATTTTAATAACTCATCGACCATTAAATTGATTGCTTCACAATTTTAATGCTCCTTCAGAAATGTATTAAAAATCAAGAAAATATGATTAAGGATATTTGAGTTGGTTCCTAGTAATGATATTGTTAATTAATGATTTAATTAAATCAATATAATTTGTTGAAAATGTAGCAAGAAAATCTTAGTTTGACTTTGCCTTGGCCAAGCTAGAGAAAATTCAAATTTCTATTTCAGCAGAAATCTTGGAGGTAGTTAACTAAGGTGACATGGCACTTGTCACTCATTTAACTCAGTTAATTCGAGTTGGTGAAGCTTGAGTTTAGTTCAGTATGATTGGTTGCTAATTTGTAGCAAACTATTTTAGTTAATTTGAGTTATTATTAGTTAAACTAGTTCTAACTATTAGAAGAACTAGTGGAGGTCAAGTTGTGGAAGTGGAACTTCAACCACACTCAGTGATCAACTAGTTATATGATCAATCATCCCAAAATAATTGTTGCATGCAGAGAATTCAAGTTACCCAGTTGATATGGAGATTCGAAGGAAGTGTACTATTAGTTGTAACATATTCCAATGTGTACAGGTAATGCATGATCCAAAATGGATCCTAAAAACTCTCTAAGTCTTCAAAAATAAAAAAACTATCGCAAAGGATGAACTTTTAAAAATGGAGGATTACACTATCGGGCCTGAAAAACAGAGCTATCAGAGGCTTGAACAACGATGCACAGGAGCCATCGGATCTAGCCGATCAATGGTCCAAATCCGATCGGCATATCACAATTGGAGATGGCAAGCAGAGGCTATCAGAGGCTACCATATGAAAGTTGCGATAGCGATCAACGTGAGTCAATGAGGACCATTGATCAAGCACACAGATCGACTTCCCAGGTTAACTCGCAATATCGCATCGAAAAATACAAGGAGCGATTAACAAAGGCTCGAGGACTATGCAATATGCGATTGCGACATATCATGTCGTAATATCGCATCGGAGGAATACAATGGAGTGGGGCCGATACAAATTCGACTTGCGATAGCCAGACTCGATGGGGTTATGGATGAAACTTAATAATATTTCAAGTCCGGTAAAAGGGTTTTTCTATGTATTTCGCATTTTCATTAAATAAACGAAAAACAAAGGAAATGCGAATGAAGCGACAAAACGGACCCTAAAGGGTTTATACATGCAACAATATATATTTTGAGTTTTTTAATGAGTGGGATTTCAGGTGGGCCTTAGGCTTTAATTGATATTGGATGGGCTCCACCTGATCCCATCCACTGGCTGACATGTGGCTTGAGAAAACCGCCTTTTTGGGCAGGTAATCTCTGTACGCATAAGTCGCCCAAAATGAATAGCAACCGTTGGATCAATGATCATATAGATCAACAGTGGACATGCGATAGCGATATAAAGGCATACCCGATGGATTTATAAGGTGGAATTGATAATATTTCAGGTCCGATAAACGATAGTTTGGTGGATTTTCCTGTGTTTTGTGTATTTCTCTGTGTAAACAAAGAACGACAATCCTTGGGATTTCAATGGCGCCGAAGGTCCCTTCTGTTGCAAAACAGGTGGCCACCATCCCTGAAACCGTTTAGCAATGATTGCTTAATGCTTAGAGGGGATTTGAGTGGACAGAGGCTGGGAGCCAGAGAGCCCAAAAGAGGAAACAAATAGACAACGCCGATCGGCTTAAAAGCCACAGAATGATAGAGGCGGAGGCAGGCAGTGCCGACACAGAGAGAAAACAGAGACAGAGAGTGAAAGGGAGAATCTGTGTACTAAAAAATACTTGCGGGATCCAAGTAAAACCTTTTTGTTTTATTCCTATTGTGTTGAGAATCAATTTGAGCTCACATTGTAAAAACTCTGCTCTTGAAGACATAATAGAGAGGCCACCACTGAAAGCTGGACCAGGAGACGTAGCACAAGAGTTTTGGGTGAAATCCTTGATTAATTATTGTGTTATGCGTGTATTTGTTATGTTTTTCTAATTGCTCCTTTGTCTATATTATTCGCAATCTTTTCGATTTGTTGCATCAAGTAATGTAGGCAAATCCTGCATATGAGTCTGTAATACCTTAATATTAGTCTAAGATCGCATTTTCAGATCAAGTGGTATCAAAGCTATACCCAGGAATTTAGAAAAAGAGCTTTAACTCTAGGCATTTCTCTAGAATCACCTGAAATTTTGTTGAAGTATATAGGTGGTTTGCATAGCTATTTGAAGCACACCATTCTCATGTTTAACCCCACTAGCCTTGATGATGTATCAGTTCAGGCTACACATCTAGAAGCTAGAAGCAAGAATGTGAACCCAGAGATTGGGGGATCATCAAAACCCTCTAGAAGCAAGAACAAGGAAAAGAAGAAGTTGAAATGGAAAGAGAGGAAGGCAAACGCTATACAGAAAGACAAACCTTCATGCACTCACTGCAGGAAGGATGGACACGATGATGAACACTGCTAGTCTTTGCATTCGGAGCTGAAACCTAAAAAGTTCGGTGGTAAGAAGAAGAAGTCTGTTGCTGCTATTCAGAAAGACTTGGGGTCAGACTTAGGTGATGAAACAACAGTCACAACCACATGTATAAAAGGTAAAAATTCTAAATCATCTACAAGTAATTCTGCATAATCTATTGATAATGAAGATAATGAGAGGAAAAGGCATGAGCTTTTTCATATTAGAGTTATTTCCAAGCACCAAAAGATTGATACCTTATTGGATAGTGGATCACAAGTAAACTTGATTTCTAAAACAATTGTAAAGAAGTTGGGCTTACTAACAACACCTCATAAGAAGCCATATCCATTAGGTTGGATATTCTATAAATTAAAGCTACAAGTGACTAGATAGTGTAAACTTAGGTCTGCTATTGGGTCAACTTTTGTAGATGAGGCTGAGTTAGATATAGTTCCCTTGGATATATGTGGTATTGTTTTAGGAAGTCCTTACTTGTATGATAGAAAAGCCATTTTCTATAGAATTGAAAATAATTATCAACTCACTAAAGATGGAATAGAATATATGGTAAGAGCTCATCAACTCAAAAATAAATATTCTCTCATAAACTCAGGGAAGATGAAAAGAATTGTGAATTCATGCAAGCAATTTTTACTAATGGTTGTAAAGGAAAAGAACCTTGATAAAACCAATGTATTTGAAGGCTGTGATACTAAACAGAAGGCTGATTTAGTTAAAGTTATTTCAAAATATGATATCCTATTTTAGGAACCTAAAGGTCTGCCACCCAAAAGGGAAATTGTACATGATATTCATTTTTAGCAAGATGCTCCATTACCTAACATTGGAATGTACATGTTATCTGCTTTAGAGAATGCAGAGATCAAGAAGCAGGTATAGGAGCTGCTCGATAAAGGGTTCAGAAGACCGAGCACATCACCATGTGGATCTCCAATCGTACTGGTGAGAAAGAAGGATGGTTCGTGGAGGATGTGCATTGATTACCGAGCACTGAATAAAATAACAATCAAGAATCGTTATCCTCTTCGTCGCATTGATGATCTATTAGATCAGTTGAAAGAAGCAGTTTACTTTTCCAAGTTAGACTTGCGTAGTGGTTATCATCAGGTCAGAGTTGCAGAACAAGATGCATGGAAGATTGCTTTCAAGACAAAGCAAGGGTTGTATGAATGGCTGGTTATGCCTTTTGGCTTAACTAATGCTCCTGCCACTTTCATGAGAGTTATGAATGATGTACTTCGACCTTTTATTGATGATTTTGTACTTGTATATATAGATGACATTCTCGTTTTCAATAAAACATGGGAAGAACATTTGAAGCATGTAAAGCAGACTTTAGATGTTTTGAAAAGATAAAATCTCTATGTGAAGTTATCAAAATGTGAATTTGGCAAAACATCTTTAAATTATTTGGGTCATATTGTAGGGGGTGGTGAATTGAGGATAGATCCCTCTAAGGTTGAAGTCATTGTGAACTGGCCTAAACCCAAATCTGCTACAGAAGTTAGGAGTTTCATAGGAGCAGCACAATATTTGAGAAAGTTTATTGCTAACTTTTCCTTGATTGCAACTCCCTTACATGCTTTAACAAGATTGAGCAAGGTGTTTCAGTGGGGAGGCAAACAATAGAAGGCCTTCAACACCTTAAAAGAAAATATTAGTACAGCACCAGTACTAGCACTGCCAGATCTTCAACGACCATTTGAGATTGAAACAGATGCTGGTGACTATGTCATGGGAGCAGTGTTGATGCAACACAGTAAACCCATATATTATCATTCTGAGACATTTACTTCTACAGTAGTTAATTATCCCACATATGATAAAGAATTGTATGCATTAGTGCAGAGTGAAAAAGTGGAAACATTACCTAATGGGCAAAGAAACAATTATACATACAGATCATCAACCACTTCAATATTTACACTCACAAACTAAATTACAACAATCAAGACACTAAAGGTGGATGGGTTTTCTACAATAGTTTCATCTTGTCATTAGATATAAGAAGGGCATACACAATAAGGTTGCAGATATGCTATCAAGACCAATCATAAATGCATCTACTATACTTAAGCATAACTCAGTATTGCATGAAAGCTACTTTGAACAATATGCTCAAGATATAGATTTGAAAGATGTATATGCAACTTTAAGTCATGGCAAACAAGTAGAAGAATTGGATTATCATGTTAAGGACTAGCTCTTATATCATTTGGGAAAATTATGCATTCCACAAATTGAAAGAGTTAACATAATTCGAGAAGCACATACTTCTCTAATATCAGGACATTTTGGTGTAAGTAAAATAGTTACACAATTTCAAAGGTTCTGTTATTGGCCAAGAATGCATGAAACAATTTCTAGATATATAAAAGGGTGTACCATGTGTGCTACAAGTAAGCCCAGTAATAGAAAATTAGGCATGTACACTCCACTTCCAGTTCCTTCTCGTCCTTGGGAAAGTGTTTCCATGGACTTTGTTGGGGGATTGCCAAAATCTAGAAAAGGTCATGATTATCTATATGTTATTGTGGATAGGTTCAACAAAATGTGTATTTTGATACCTTGTAACAAGCAAGTTATAGCTGAACAAATAGCAAAGTTGTTCTTTCAACATGTATGGGTTCATTTTGGGTTACCTACTTCTATTGTATCTGATCGAGATTCTCGATTTGTTGGGAAGTTTTGGTCAAGCCTATGGGAGATGATGGACACCAGATTGAAGAAGGGCATAGCATTTCATCCACAAACAGATGGCCAAATAGAGGTGGTCAACAGGACAATGATCCAGTTGCTCAGGGGCTATTATAGCAAGCATCCCAATCTTTGGGATGAGCATTTGTGTTATGTGCAACATGCTTACAACCATGCTAAGCACTCTTCTACACAGAGATCTCCTTTTGAGTCTTGTTTTGGTTATACACCAAAGTCTCCCTTGGATTTTGTCTTTGGTAAAGACATAGTAGTTGATGGACACAGTGATGTGGACAAAGCAACCAAGTTCATTGAACAGATCCAAGAAATTCACTAGGCAGTTCAGGAATAGTTGGAAAGAAGCTAGGCCAAGTACAAGGCAAGGCATGACAAGCATCGAATTCAGCATAGCTTCCAAGTTGGTGATCAAGTTTGGCTATACATTAGCAAAGACAAAATGCAAGGTGAAGGTAAGAAGCTGAAACCAATAAGGTATGGGCCTTTCAAGATACTTGAGAAAATTGGTGAAAACGCTTTTCGCCTTGATTTGCCAGCTTATGTGCATATCTATTTAGTCGTTAATGCAGAGAACTTGAGACTATATGAACCTTCATTGATTGAAGATCCTGAAGAGCAAAGTCAGTTGCCTTCTATTGATGATTTGTTGCCTGAATATCTCAATGAGTTGCAGGAAGACATAGTTCTGGACAGAAGGGTGAGAACTACGCATAGAGGGGATGTTGAGTACCTCAGAATTAGACTCGAAGGTTCAAAACCAAGCAGTTCACGATGGATAGAGGTTGGACAAGTGAAGAAGTTGTATCCTCACTTGATCGATGCTTAAAAACCAACTTTTGGTGGTCCAAAAGCTTTTTCAGTGGGAAGGCGTGATCCAAAATGGATCCTAAAAACCCTCTAAGTCTTCAAAAGTAAAAAAATCTATCGCAAAGGATGAACTTTTAAAAATGGTAGATTACACTATCGAGCCTAAAAAACATGAAGAAATAGTGAAAAACAGAGCTATCGAAGGCTTGAACAACGATGCACAAGAGCCATCGAATCTAGCCAATCAACGGTCCAGATCCAATCGGCATATCGCAGTTGGAGATGGAAAGCGGAGGCTATCAGAGGCTACCATATGAAATTTGCGATAGCGATCAATGCAAGTCAATGAGGATCATCGATCAAGTGCACAAATCAACTGCCTAGGTTAACTCGCAATATCGCATCGGCAAAATACAAGGAGCCCTTACGAAAGACCTAGGGACTATGCGATATGCGATTGCGACATATCGTGTTGCAATATTGCATCGGAGATATACAAAGGAGCAGGGCCAATACAAATGCGACTTGCAATAGTCGAACCTGACGGGGTTATGGATGAAATTTAATAATATTTCAAGTTCGGTAAAAGGGTTTTTTTCTATATATTTCGCATTTTTGTTAAATAAACGAAAAACAAAGGAAATGTGAATGAAGCGATAAAACGGACCCAAAAGGGTTTATACATACAACGATATATATTTTGAGTTCTGTAATGAGCAGGATTTCGGGTGAGCCTTAGGCGGTAAGTGGTATTGGATAGGCTCCGCTCGATCCCATCCATTGGCCGACACGTGGCTTGAGAAAACCGCCTTTTCAGGCGGGTAATCTTCGTACACATAAGCCTATTGAAATGAATAACAACTGTTGGATCAATGATCATATAGATCAATGGTGGACATGCGATAGCGATATAAAGGTGGACCCTATGGAGTTATAAGGCAGAATTCATAATATTTCAGGTCCGATAAACGACAATTTGGCAGATTTTCCTGTGTTTTTGTGTATTTCTTTGTGTAAAAAGAGAATGACTATCTTGGGGATTTCAAAGGCGTCGAAGGTCCCTTCCATTGAAAAATAGGTGGCCACCATCCATGAAACCATTTAGCTATGATTGCTTAACGCTCAGAGGGGAATTGAGCAAACAGAGGCCAGGAGCTAGAGAGCCCAGAAGAGGAAACGGACAGACAGTGCCGATTGGCTTAAAAGCCACAGAATGATAGAGACAGAGGCAGGCAGTGTCAATATAGATAGAAAACAGAGATAGAGAGCGAGAGGGAGAGTCTGTGTACTCAAAAAGAATTGGGGGATCCAAGTAAAGCCTTGTTTTATTCCTGTTGTGTTGAGACTCAATTTGAGCTCACATTTCTAAAAACTCTGCTCTTGAAGATATAATAGAAAGGCCACCACTGAAACCTGGACCAGGAGATGTAGCCCAAGAGTTTTGGGTGAACTCCTTGATTAATTGTTGTGTTATGTGTGTATCTGTTATGTTTTTCTAACTGCTCCGTTGTCTATATTATTCGAAATCTTTTCGATTCGTTGCACTAAGTAATGTAGGAAAATCTTGCACATGAGTCTGTAATACCTTAATATTAGTCTAAGATCTCATTTTCGGATCAATGCATGAAGTCAGAGGAATGAGCTAAGGAATTGCACAATTCAATAGTGCAAAATTCCTAAATAATTTGGGCCAACTTCCCGGAGGAACAATGCAAGGAAATAGGAGCTTGGAGGGCTTGAAAATTGCCTAAGTGTTGGCCAGAGTTAGTCTATCAAGTAGAGGGATAGACTATAAACTTGCAGGGCATGCTCAAGCTTGAGAAAGCATATGTATTTCATCTCTATTATCTAATTAATGTAATACATATAGGAAGGGGTTTTGAACGATTGCTTTCCCCTAGATAAATCTTTGTGCATGTGTGATGTTTCCTTTAGCATGTCTATGATTTTTGTTCTAGATGGTGAATTAACTTCCATAGGCTAGTAGAGTATCTTCAAGTCTTGTGATTTAGTAAATTTTCATAAGCAATTTTTAATCTACACATTAATTTCTACATGGTATCAGAGCTGGAACCACTGTAGAGCAGAGATTTTGAAGTTGTCATTGTAGGAGGTTTGAATTTAAAGATTAGTGTTGCAAGTTTTCTTTATGACTGAGAAGATCGATTTCAATGGAATCAGGCTAGAGTATACCTTGGAAGGTACCTCAAACTTTGTTGCATGGAAGGACCGCATGGAGGAAGTATTGGATGACAATAGGTTGCTAGAATACGTCAAGGAAAATGTTGCAAACCATAAGAATCTAATTCCCAAAACCTTTCTCAGTGGAAGAAATATGTTGTCAAGGTGAGGAGAATCATATTGGAGGGAGTATAATATTGTCTTGAATCACCATGAAAAAGGGACTCTGTTCGCGATGTGGAAAGCACTGACAAAATTGTTTGAGAATAAAAGTGACCACAGGAAGCTGGCACTCAAGGAAAAACTTCAAAGTATCAAGATGCATAAGAATGACACAATTTCGTAGTCTATGACCAAGTTTACACAGTGTCATGATGAACTTGGTGGGGTCGATGCTAATGTCTGAAGAAGACTTGGTAGCTCTAGCCCTTCTAGGTCTTCCCAAGAGCTAGCATAACTATCAAGATTTGCTAAATGGTAGGGAGAAACTACCAAGTTGGGAGCGCTTATGGTCTAACCTGGTATAGGAGGAAATAAGGTGAAATATGAGAGATGAGACTTCATCCAAGGGTGAGGATGAGGAGAACTATTCCTTGGCTAGAAAGGATAAGAAGGGGAAAGGAAAGAAATCCCAATCAAAAGTAAAATCTAGTCAAGGTGGTAAGAAGAAAGACTTGTCCAAAATCAAGTGCTTTCACTCTCATGAATTTGGGTACTATGCCATGTAGTGTCCAAATAAGAAGAGAAGCAAGAAAACCTCAGGAGAATAAGCAGGTGAAGATTTGGCTTCACAGTGCGAGCTTGATTTTACTCGCATTGCATGCACGACCAACACAGTGATGGAGAGCGTGTGGTACTTGGAAAACAATGCCTCATTCCATATGATAGGGAATAAATATTTTTTAGTGATTTGGAGGAAAAATATCTCTAGATGCACAATGAAATGGGAAATTATGAAAGGTACAACACTCCCATCTGTTGGGTGTGCATTTTTACCTATTTTCTACACATTATTTCCCCAGTTTTGACCTTTCTGTCCTGTAGGCCTATGACTTTACATGATCAAATTCTGAGTTTTCTTACCTTTTTAGCCTATCCTACTGTTATGTTACTTTGCTTTATTTTATCGAATAATACGAGGCTTTATTCCTTTTTGTGGCTAACTGGGAGAGTATTGAAGAAGTATTTTGGGAAGCTCTTCTTTTCAGGTGATGGCTTGCGAGAAAAAAGCTATGAAGCAGACAGGCAACGTGGATTAATTGCAAAAAAGGGTAGAACGGTTCACTGTTACACCCTGGATGTTGTTACAAGTTGATGTTACACATTGGATGTTGTTATAGGTTGTTGTTACACATTGTATTATGTTACAGGATGTTGTTACACCATGTGCTGATCATACAAGAATCCGTCGTCACACCAAAAGTGTTGTCGCCAGTGATGCTACGTCATCCTGAACCTCCATTCACTTGATGTTGTTGCATCAAAGCTGGAAAATGTGGGTACTATTCCACATAACAACTCTCGGCAATAGGGATTGTTTATTTTTTTGAAGCAACAAGACTCAAGCAATTGCAATCATAACTGATGTATATTTGTATTTAGCAATAGGTTGTAACTACTTTTATTTTTTATCAACATGAGAATCATGAGATTCTCATGACTGATTTGTTTCTAATTTCGAGTTGTAATAACTATAAAAGACTCGATTTTTCATGTACAAGGAGACGACATATAAAAGAGTATTGTTACTCTACTTGTGTAATTCTGAGATTAGTTTTAATATCAGTTAGCATGGTGATGTTGTTACTGTTCTTCAGTTGATTCGTTAATCACTTTTGTGTTATTCCTGCGCCTTGCTGAGGAGGAAGGGCCCTCCTCTTTGGCAGGGATTGCAGTGATATAGGTAGTGTACATTCTATTTTATTTAATTGATTTAAGGTTTCTTGCTGTTGTTGTAAAAATCATGGATTACATTCGTTGTTGTTTCTATTTATATTATGTTGTTACACTAAGTTAATCAACAGAAGGGTAGTAATCATTTGGAGTAGATATTAGTTCCTCTGTGGCACGCCTTTACTTTGATAGTTGCGAGTTGTGATTTAATTCTATAGAGTGTTTTTTTACGTCTACAGGCATGGTTTGATTAAGAAATTTAGATCAACAACATCTTTTACAGTTTTCTTGCATTTTATTATTCTTGGTTGGAGTGTATTGGCAGAGATAGTGTGAAATCCATTGAAACAACAAGACCTACCCTAGGTTGACAATTAATGTTGCAATTTGAGTCAATTAAGATTGACTAAAACAACACTACGTTTTGGCAGTGTATTTGGGGATGGCAATTGACGATACAGTCAGCCAAGTTGTTTGTTTGATATAGAGTGTTCCTAGTCCACAGTTGCTGGGCGGTAAGACAAGAGGTAAGAACCTGCGCATCGCTCTAACATACCTGGGCGGGCTCACCATTGTGATTACTAGGACAATTAGGACATTTTTATGTTTCGTTAGTGTGTCTTAAGCTCTTTAGTCGCTGGGTGGTAAGACGAGAGGTAAGAACTTGCACATCTCTCTAACATACCTAGGCATGCTCACCATTGTGATTACTATGACACTTAGAAAATTTTGATGTTTTGTTAGCGTGTCTTCAACTCTTCATACACTGGGCAGTAAGACGAGAGGTAAGGACCTACGCATCGATATAACATACCTGGGTAGGCTCACCACTGTTGAATACTGAGACACTTAGGGTGTGATTTAATACACATAGGATCCATGTGTGCACTTGTAGGAATTACAGAGATATTGAAATCACGCCCACTCTAATAAGTCAAAGGAACGGCGGGTTGTAAAAAGGAAAGAAAGGGTGAAGATTTGGGAAGGAAGACATTTATCCAGGAACTAATCTCTAAGGTGGAAAAATAACAGTCTAGATCTCAAAGGAATGCAAAGAAAGCGGGGCCACAAAGAGCTGTTACTCTGATAGCGAAAGTAGAAACCTCTAGATCCTCCATCTCGGGACCGTATCATTCTAAAGCTAGCACTCATAAACCCAAGACCAAGGATTCAATTCATGAGCAAGAAGGGGAAGCTAGTAGCCAGAATTTGAGGACTGAAGGGGCAAGGGGAAACTAAGGGGGAACATCAGACACTTGAGACAGAAAAGTACTTGTTGGTTTATTAATATCTTGATACAGGTAGTGCGGTGAAATAACTATCTCCAAGGGTATCTGAGGCACTAATCACATCTACAGGGCCATCACAAAAACAGTTCAAAGGACGTCTACTACAACAAGGGTTAGAAGAATTAGTCACGGGGGACAAAAATGATGACAATGCTAAAACAAATGCCACTATCACCACCTTTGAGTTCCCAATCGAGAATATCAGAGGTGAAGCTCCTATGGAAAATATTCCTCTATCATCCTTACCATCCTTTCAAGGGATGACTGTGGAAGATCCAGACACATTTCTATTTGAGTTTGATGTCTTATGTAGAAGTTATGATTATATAGCAGATGCTCAAAAATTAAAGCTATTCCCTGCTACGTTAAAAGGGTCAGCCTTGATATGGTTCATGGGATTAGGCTCTGCTTCTATTTCAACGTGGAATGATATGAAGGAGACATTATTATCAAAGTACCAAGACTATTGTAGGACCAGGGACTTAAGGGAAGAAATATTTAGAATGACACAGAAGGAGGATGAAATCCTGGAAGATTATGTGGAATGGTTCCACTATAATCTACAAAGGTCTAAACACATTGATGTAGACCAGGAAATCTTGAAGACTATATTCATCAGAGGAATTAGGGATGATTGACTTAACACCCTAAACCTATTGGGAAAAGGGGATATATCACAAGAGCCATTCACTGAAATTGTAAATCTCTCCCTAAGATGCTCTTGAGGGTCATCCAAAGGAAGGAGTACAATTTGGGATGCCTCTGTTCGTATACAAAAATCTGCAGGCGGTGGAGTAACCAAAGCGAAAATTGAGAATTTGTTCTAAAAATTCAAGATTGATATCCTCAGTACTCTCTTGGCCCAGATAACGATGGCGCAGATCAAGAAGACACGAGCAGAAGTTGATATGACCCTAGGTGTGTTCTATTCGACTTGTCGTAAGAAACATCGTTTCAGGGAATGCGAATTGAACATGATCAGTCTGTGTAATATCTATGAGCTGGATCATTCTACAAAGAAATTTCCAGAGCTTCCTATACTAAAGACAATACTCAGAGAATGAAGCAAAGAGGTGCAATCCTCTTACTTCATTGCACTAAGGAGGCCATGGCAACCGCAACCTCCAGGTATGTCTCAAGACCTTTCCTCTTTCAATTCATGGAACAATGCATATAATAACCAACAATATCCATGGTAATATTCTGCCCCTCCTTCAGCATAGTTCCCTTCACCTTGGAACCAATGGTATCCATCTCCGCCTATTCAAAATCCTCAATTCCAACCATACCCTTGGAACTAGAACTAGAGAGGAAATTCCCAGAATTCGGCTCTACCTGGACCACCCATGGAACAATAGCTGCAGTTGCGTCCTTTCCAAGCTCCTGCTCCTCCACCACCTATGTGACCCCAAATACCTGTGCAACCTAACCCAAACCCAAAGAATAAAGCAGCTTAGGGTATAGAGGCTTCGACTACCTTCCAGACCTACCTTATTTCCCCCATGGGACTTAATGAAATACAATTGCGATTGTGCACGGTAATTGACCCAAGTCACTCCCCTATCATTATAGAGGAGGACTATGAATCATCCAGAGGAGATGTCGGAGGCTCTGAGGCGGCTACTGTGCCTACAACAATTGATATACACTACAAGAAAAAAGAACATTGGTGAGGGGCGAAAAATATCACCATAAGCTCATTGATGACGGCCAAAAGAGCATTCTTCACTAAAAACTGAACGTCACCAAAGGTGGCGTCACCAAAAGATAGGTTTTGTAGTGACATACAAATTCCATCACCAATTATGATTTATAATGATGGATATCGACCGTCACCATTTCATATGAGCAATGGTGACAGACCATAGCCTCCGTCACCAAAAACTTAACGTCACCAAAGGTGGCGTCGCCAAAAGTATAGGTGTTGTAGTGACATTCAAATTTTGTCACCAATAATGATTTATAATGATGGATAACGATCGTCACCATTACATATTATCAATGGTGACAGAGCATAGCCTCAATCACCAAAAACTGAATGTCACTAAAGGTGGTGTCACCAAAAGTATAGGTGTTATGGTGAGACATTCAAGGTCCGCCACGAATATTGATTATAGTGACGGGTAGTGACAGTCACCATTTCATATGAACAACAATGATTATTGTGTTGGATCTTTACTGGTCGTCACTATTGGTGCATATATATGGCGACATTCGTTGAGCGTCACCAAAAGCCATATTGCTATAAGTATAGGTGTTGTGGTGACATTCAAGGTCCATCATGAGTAATGACTATAATGATGGACAATGACTGTCAACATTTCATATGAACAACAACAATTTATGGTTACGGACCTTTGAGGGTCATCACTATTGATGCGTATATATGGTGGTGTTCATTGCCTATCACCATTTCATATTTTTGGTGAGGGCTGGAAAATGTCACCAAAGCTCATTGGTGATGGTCAAAAGAGCCTCTATCACCAAAAATTGATTGTCACCATTCCATATGGATGTCAGGGCACGATGGAATCGAACCACCAACCTCCTTCTTGTAAATCAGGTGCTCTTCCATTGAGCTAGCACCCTTTAAAGAATTATACTTTTAAAAAGTAGACCTTGAAACTTCATAAATTTTAAATTCTACAACTTTCAATAAATTAAAGTCTCAACAATATTTTACTAAACAAGCAAAGAAACATCGAAGCTGCAAGTCCCTACCTAATGGTTATTAAAGTTATGAAAAGTGGGTAGAGGGAAAAATAGTTATGTATAAGAGAATCAATATGTTCAGTTGAATACACAATTAGAAGTGAAACTCTGAAGACATTTATAACCTATAAATGACCTATAACTAGAAAATGCACCAAATATTGCAAAGGAAATGTCATAAGTGGATAGCATATGGAGGAAGGGGAGGCAGGGACTTGGAACCCTTGTACATCTTGGTATGCCTTAGCACTTGGCACATCTTAGCTTTTTTGAAATGTCTTCATACCATCTGGCACATGTTAGCATGCCCTATCATTCCCTAACACACCTTGGAATTCATGACCTCACAATTAGCATTACAATTTTCCATGACTTGGGAACCTTACATTCACTAGAACACCTTGGCACTTCCTAGTTGTCATGCCCTCTATTATCCTCCACAATGTCCTATGCTGATGAGGAGATCGATGGAGGCAACCACAGACCAAGATTTTAGTTTGGTAGCTAGCCCTACAAAACCAGAGAGGGCTCTCTGTATGAAATCACAACCAAGAGATGACTGGAATGTAAAGGATTTTAGGCTAGATAGCTAGGCTTAGGTGGGTTTTTGGAAAATTTAGGGACTTGGAACTCTTTCCACCAGTGTCTTGTCTAGTAGGGACTTTGTTAAGGAGGCAGGGACTTGAAACTCTATCTAAGGTAAAGCACCTAACATGCATGATAGAAGCTCCCTAGAAGAGTGTCCCCTGCTCAGAATATAGAACCCTTCTCTACTGTGCACTTTTCTTAAAGATAAATCTATGCATAAAATAGTACTAAGAAAAACACCTAAATTAAGAAAAGTGAGCATCTAAGTCAAACTATAAAAGTATACTAAATATGATTATATATAAGTTTGGGAAACACTAGACAAGCATGCTTGCATACAACAGACATAAGATGCTTAAAATCGATGTGCTTATTTCATCATTGCTATACCCTCACAACAAAACTGGAATTTGTAGCATGTACCCCAAGGTTGTATGCATCTGCTAAAGATGTAGATTGAAATGATTTGCTGAGATGAAGTACTATTGAAGGAGAAACACATTCAAAACAACAGATAAAGTCTACTATGAATTCAACCCATTTGCACATAGACCAAGGCTGCTACTAGGTACACTTCTTCGTTGAATGGAAACTGCAATGTATTGTAGTGCTGCTGAAGGAAAAACACCTTTAGTGCAACATGGATAAAACTCTAACATATATTTTCACTGTGCCCTCGGTTGTAGATGATCTCATCAATATAAGTAACAACTTCGATAATTGAAAAGCCAAAAGGTGAGCTGCATAGATCATTTGAAATGATAGATTTGGGCATTCTTTATTATTGTTTAGGAGTGTTAGTATAGAAAAAGCAAGTTAGCCTGTTGCGTCTTTATGTCACAGACCAAGGATGCGAATAAATACATAAAATATTAAATAGCATGGTACAAGTCGATTGCTGGTTGTTTTGAAACAAGAATGGAATTCTCCTTGTGTGGGTTCTAATCTAGTGGGTATAACTTTAAATAAGAAACTGATAGTTATGGGGTTGGAATTGTCTCACAATTCATGAAAAGTCCCAAATTTGTTCACTAGAAAGAAGCAGAGCGAGTTGTCAGGTTTATGGAAGGGAACACCCTATTCACAGGAAGATAACTTGAAATTAGTTGGGCATATTATTTCTCATCTTCTTGTACATGTGTGCCTTGAAAAGATAGCCACATCCAAAGACTGAATAACAACTCTGGTAAAGGTCATAGATGTGAAGCACTTCTGAGAAAACCCATCGCTTAATGACAATTGAGCGAGGAATATGTCAAAGGATTAAATCTTGAACTTAGTCATAAAAAGGAAGTTTGGGTATCCAACATCTTGCCAACAAACCGACTCCAACCATAATGTGAAAGGAAGGTTATCTGCAAAACCTCTTTCCCACTTTGTAGTATTATTGCCTCTTGAATTCCTATAGGTATCTGGTTGCTTAGATCCACAAAACTCGTGCCAGGTAAACTCTGCATGATCCAATTGTGACATTCAAGCTTGACACACACTCTAGTTTCCCTCTAAAAGAGGGTAAGTCAAAATATTATGACAAGATTGACTGTAATTTGATCATACACTATTGTGGTATTGCATGGAATAAACAATGTACTATCAATGCACTAATGAAGAACTCAAAATAAACAAATTTCTTATTGCTACAATAGTGCCACTCTTGGGATTCTCAGATAAAGAACCTAACCTGCATGGGAAAAGCTTCCTAGAATAGAGTACCTCCTACCTAGAAGTGTGTCCCCTGCTCAAAATATAGAACCCTTCTCTAATGTGCACTTTTCTTAAAGATAAATCTGTGCATAAAACAGAACTAAGAAAAACACCTAAATTAAGAAACATGAGCATCCAAGTCAAACTATAAAATCATACTAAATATGGCTCAATCTAAGTTTGGGAAACACTAAACAAGCATGCTTGCATACAACAACCACAAGATGCCTAAAATTGATGCACTTCTTTCACCACTGCTACACCCTCATAGGAAAACTATAATATACAACATGTATCCCAAGGTTGCATGCATCTACTAAAGGTGCAGACCAAAAGGATCTACTGAGATGAAGTACTGTTGAAGGAGAAACACCTTCAAAACAATAGATAGATTCTAATGTGCATTCAACCCATCTGCACACAAGCCAAGCTTGCTACTTGGTACACTTCTCCCCTAAATGGAAACTACAATGTATTGCTGCTTTACTGAAGGAGAAACACCTTCAGAGCAACAAGGATAAAACTCTAACATATATTGTCACTATGGTATTAGTTTTAGAAGATCTCATCAATATAGGTAACAAATTCAATTTGAAAAACCAAAAGGTGAGCTACATAGATCATTTGAATAATAGATTTGGGCATAATTTATTATTTTTTAGGAGTGTTAGTATAGAAAATGAAAGGTAGCCTATTGCATCTTTATGTCATAGACCAAGGATGGGAATAAATACAAAAAAGATTAAATAGCATGGTACAAGTCGATTGCAGGTTCTTTTGAAACAAGAATGGAGTTCTCCTAGTGCAAATTATAATCTAGTGGATATAGATTTAAATAAGAAATTTATAGTTATGGGGTTGGAATTGTCTCATGATTCATGGAAAGTCCCAAAGTTGTTCACTAGAAAGAAGTAGAGCAAGTCGTCAAGTTTATGAATGGGAACACCCTATTCGCAAGGAGATAACTTCAAATTAGTCGGGCATATTATTTCTTGTCTTCTTGTACATGTGTGATTTGAAAAGCTAACCACCTCCAAAGGCTCAAGAACAACTCTAGTAAAGTTTATAAGTGTGAAGCACTTCTAAGAAAACCCATCACTTAATGACATTTGAGCGAGGAATATGTCGAAGGATTCTATTTTGCACTTAGTCATAAAAAAGAAGTTGGGGTATCCAACATCCTGCCAACAAACCGACTCCAACCATAATGTGAAAGCTAGGTTAATTGTGAAACCTCTTTCCCACTTTGTAGTATTGTTTCCTCTTGAATTCCAACAGGTATCTTGTTGCTTAGATCCACAAAAATTGTCCCATGTAAACTCTGCATGGTACAATTGTGACTTGCAAGCTTGAAACACATTATAGTTTCCCTCTAAAAGAGGGTAAGTCAAAATATTATCACAGACTTAACTGTAATTTGATCATACATTGTTGAGGTATTGTATGGAATAAACAATATACTATCAATGCACTAATGAAGAACTCAAAATAAACAAATTTCTTGTTGCTACAATAGCGCCACTCTTGGGATTCTCCAAGGAGAAACTAATTTATACACATTTTGATTCTTTACTTGGTATGCAGAAAAATCAAGCAATGGTAGTGATGACTCTTTTTCCTCCCATGGAAGGTCTATACAGAGTCAACAATAAATTTATTTAAAAGTGAGGTATATGCCTGGAAAATAGGAGTTAGACTCTGCAACTCTAATTTAGTGGCAAGGAAATAATCAACTGTAAATGTGTGATCTCCCACAATGTAAATTTATAGATAAATGGCTAGCCTAAATATGTCCATTGTCCACATATCCCAAAAAACCATGTATGCCTGGACTCTGGTTGTGTGTGAGAGAGGGGAGATCACATAAATAATCCATTATCAAAAGAAAAAGTTAAAGCACAACATTCTATGGAGAATTTTTTTAAATCTTATTACATACCTTAGAAATTTTGAAAGGATAGAACTAAAGCTTCCCTCTCCTTCCACACTTCATTAAATATGCCCCTTTTCCAATGCAGATGTGGCCTGCAAAATCACAATTAACAAACAGAATATGAAAAGTAATTTTAATGAATTAAAGGAGCTTTGTTATACCTCAAGCAAATGGACCCTGAGAAATTGGATTCATTCTCTACAAAAGATGATATAGCAAGATCTTATAGTCACACTTTTAACTGAAACAAAGGTAAATTGGATTCGTGCTCTGCAATAGACGATATAATGAGATCTAATGACATTTTCAACTCAAACAAAGTTAAGTTGAGTAAGCTCAAGATCGAAAATGATGGCATCCAACTTCTGAGTGGCAGTTACTGTACATATCTAGCTAGAGGCTATAACATAAAGATAGTTGTTATATGTAAAGATAAAAAAATGAAAGGAATGTGAAATTTTGACCATCAACTATAAGTTCATTTCAAGGACTAGATCAAACCATAACATTGTTATCAAGATAGTCAACTCACCCATGCTAGTACGCTTCTAGTAGTTTCATGATGAAACTCAAACTCAATAAACTTCAAACAACATAAATTAACCAATGATATGTATGAGGTTGGTTACCTAAGGATTATATCATACTCAATTTAGGGCAGCTTTAGTGGAACCATTGTTGAAATGTTGAGGCGTTTGGATGTTTTGAGGGTGGTATCTACTAATTTTAGTCATCCCAACTCAATGGCTTATAAAAATGACTATATCTCTGTAACTTTTAAGATATATTGAACCACAGAACCAGGAAAGAAAAAATACAAAATAAATAAATCTAAATGATAATGCTGGTGCACACAAGAGTGGGAGTTTTTAGTGGGTAGCCAGACACACTGATGTTTTTGTTTGATTATTTGAAAAATTTCGAGCTAGTCATAAGGATAATTATAAGATTATATTTTTTCAACAAAATTTAAGTGAGGTAAGTGATAATCATGAGATTTTTTTTTAATGATCCTATTTTTAAGGCTTTTAAATAAAATATTTATTATTTTAGGGTTTTAAGCTAATTGATATTTTCATTTTCCCAATGTCTATGCATGAAAGAAAGGAATCTTGTTTACAATGTGGATGAAATTTTGATATTTAGTTAGTCTCTGTCTGCTTGATAAAGTTCCATAACCTTTTGGGAACATAATTCTTCAAATTTTGTCACAAACATGAGTCCTCGTAGATCCGACTCTAGAATATTTGAATCCATTTCCAATATTTCCTTTCAAATTGAATATAATTATGGATCTACATGTTGTGTATCTTCCTAGGAGATATAGAGACCAACCAATTGCTTGAATAAATGTTTTAGCTAGGACCATGTCAATTTGCACCCTATGTATCAATACAACTAAGAAATACATTCTACCACACAACATTATAATTGGAGGAATCAAGAGAGATTTAACACCTAATTATAGCAGATAAATGAACATGAATACACAAACTATGGCATCATAAATACAATCTCTTTATTTATTAACTCCTCCTCTAATCTTTAATGCAGCACACAGGTCCAAACCATGGTTTCCAGCCAATGATTAATGCCACATGCATACTAAGGCTCCTCTGAGCACATTATCTCTTTGTCTCTGTTACATAGAGGCAGGCTTGTCCCCTTATACATAGAGATTACAATCATTATATCCTAACTTTCTTGAAAGAAATACATCTAGACCCCCAAATACCAACACTGCCACATTCTTTGGGTGTTAGATACCCACTACACAGTGCATAGGAATATTGCTTCATGGTCTTACTATAATTTCTCTTCTTGCGATTTGGCTCCAAAATCCATCCCTAACTCCTCATGATTAACAAACCTAGAAAATCCCATAAATGGGTCGATAATTTAGAGGTGTGTTATGCTCTACTGCCCCTGAATCGAGCACAAATATATATAGACCCATGTCTGAGATGCACTTCCTAGTTTGTGAAGCTAGAAGTTGCATATCACGTATTTCTATATTTCAAAACTCAGTCAATTGTGTGCATTTGATCAATCCTCAACCTTAGGAACCCCTAGGTCAATATCATACTTGAATCTAGACAGGTGTGTGTGAACATCATATTCATGCAGTAAATGCATTGTCTGTATTTAACGTCCCATCACATGGACATACGAACACTTCAATGCCCACCCATGTCCAGGATATTAGCATGGACCTCAGCTCTTTCCCAGTGCAACTAAGGTAGATGTGATCCAATTTCCATCTCTCCAAAAGTACACAGAAAGCATTACATCAAATAAGCTTTACCACTATCCCTTAAAGGAAAGACTACTAGGGACGTTGTGGCATAAAAATATATATGTGAAAAGGTTGTAGCTTCAACAAAAAGGATCCAGCTCGATTTCACAACTTCAACAAAAGAAGATGTGGTAGGCTCGATTTCATAACTTCTGGAGGTTGAATTGCAGTAGATTATTTAGATAGCTCGCACGTTAGTCCAAGAGATGGGAAAAAAAATATTACACAGTGTGCGTTAATTCTATTTCATTCAACTGAATGTACAAGGTCCAACTGACCTTCAACTAGAAGAAAGATTCAGAAAGCCTTCCATAGGTCATAACTTGAGTAGAATGCCTTGGAACTTTGATTTATGTGGTGCTAAGTCTCATGATCAGGGTGGTGTTGATATGCAAGGTTGGGTTTTCAGCCTTAGGATATTAAGAATTTCCAAAAGTCACAACAACTTGGCTTCTAGAACCTCCAACAAACCCATCCTAAGGTTGCATGCTATTTTTAGTATATTAGGTACTCCCCTATGCTGAGCACCCTGAAGTCCTCTATGATGTTCCCTAAAAAGTTTGAGGTGTCTCCACACGGTCCTTAGATGGATTCCTCTATTCCTATATCCCCATGTCCTGGAAACTTGGAAAAACATTGGAGTAAGAATTCCTCCATCAAACAACCATAGGAGACCACCATGATGCATGTCCCTCACTCGTAAAGTGGCATTTTTTTGAATTGAAGTCAATTCCTTGTTTTCTTCTTACCATGAACTCTAGGCATGTCTGGTATATCCCTCTCATAATAGTTTTTGTGGTGATTTGTACTCCAGTTAACCTGTTACATTACATTCATTGTTGTAAAGAATCAAGTGCTTAGAAAACATGGCACTTCAACTTGTAATACCAATTTATTTTCATGTCTCTTACATGCACAAAGTAACACAAGATAGACACGAGAATATGCACAAACAAGAGAGAAGGGGTACTAAAATACACTTCAAAACATCACAGGAGGATTATACGAGATGCCATGCAGTAAAATAAAACAATATTTCAAAAAAACTACATATGCCTCATTCATTTACCAAATCCACTCAATTTTATACAAGACGTTGTAAGTCAGAAAAATTTGAAGGGGAAAAAGCACTAGGATGGGTAGGTTTAGTAGGGAGCGACAAAGAAGAATTGGAAAGGGAAAAGGTACTAGGAGGGGTAGTTTTAGGGAGAAGCGAAGAAGAATTGGGAAGGGAAAAGGCATTGGGAGGGGAAGGTTTAAAGAATAGTGAACCAACAACAACACTAGCACCACCAACACTACCACCACCATTATCATTGCTAAGACAAACCCATTTATTCTCAGTCCTAATGGATTTTGCAGATCTTTTCCTCTCTTCCATGTCTTTCTATAACTGAACCACACATTTTTCAAGATCTTTGGTAGGCATCTATGATTCAAGTTTGTGCACTTCAATTCACTTTATTACATTGTTCAATGAATGAATTTCTTTTGAGGTTGTTGAATTCTACAATAAGACATGGAAGTGTTTAGAGAATATGTCTAATGACAAGTTAATATTTTGATAGTTTATACTAACAAGCGAGCATGAACCACACCAATAAGAATAAACATACCAGTGACCCAACATGATCTCTTCCTTTTTTTGCTATTTCATGTGATGCTTTCCTTTGATGCTCGAGATATGCCTTCAACAAAGGCACAAGTGGAAATTTTTCTACAAGTCCAAATGCAAAGACAAATCGTAAAGCATCCATTTTCCTTTGACTCCGTGATGTATTTCCCACATTAGCATGGAAACCTACCATTACAATGTCTAGATTGGAATTAAACACAATTATTTGAAAATATGCAATTATAGATATATCAACACAGGTATCCATAACTCTTTATCAAAATCTTCTCATGTGTTTAATTTCACAACTACTTTCATTCATCCTACAATAACATTAAAGAACTTGCTTTTCAATGGAAAAACATGAGCTACATTAGAAGAAGGAAAACTATGATGTAATTATTAAAAATATATATATGATTGAAGAAAAAGTGCATAAAACTTAAATCTAGTAGGGTTGAGGCTCTCTAAGAAGCCCTCTTCTTATGCTTCATTCATATTAACACATAAATCATTGTTTCGAATAACATCACCTCCAATCTTAATATTTGTAGTAATGCAGGTTGACTTTCCAAAGAAATCTAGTGTAAATTCTTGGTTGATCCCAACGTTTGATGTATTTTTGAGGATACCAAGACCTGGAATTTTCACCTGCTCTGAATTAATACTGCAATCATGTATTAGTAAATCCAATCCCCCTCAAGTTACACTGCCCATTCTAAATGAGCATATCTTAAAACTACCATCATCATGTAAAAGAATAGAAATATTGTTGTCCTTAGAGAGAGACTTGTATTTTGCAGTGCCCAATCCATGGAGAAGATAAATTTCTAGACAATCATAGAAGTTGTGCAAATAGATCCATAGGACAAAGAGACACGGTGAGCGGAGAGTTTGACTTTAAAATAAACAAGAAGACAAAAAAAACCATTTCCATCAAGCAACTCCTTCCAATGATGTAACCCAACAGACCTTAATAGACCATCTTGATCACCCTCAAGAACACTTGATACTTCACTAATAGATGTGCCTTCCAAATTCAATTTTCCAATCAAAGTGTTGAGGGATTTTATCCCCTAAGGCTCTTGGGTGGAACCCTAGCAGACTGAAAGTTGTCTAAATCAAGAAACATGCACACACACGGCCATTATGATAGAAAAAGCTATTTCTAAAGTAAGAAGGACGTACCTCAAGTCCTACGTTCGGGTAGTTCCTCAAGGGTCCAAACCCTTCTTTGTGTCTCTTCCGCTCCTTTGCCCTGCAAAACCAACAATTCCAAAGAATGCAACAGTATATGGACAAAGATTTATATGAAAATCATCTTTATTTTATACAAGAAAGGAGTTAGTTATAAACTTTTAGGCATCCATTCATACATGAAATTCAGACATGAACATCATTAACATAAAGAAAGAAGCATATCGGGAACAAGATGTGTTTCTTTATTAGACAAATAAAATAGTACAAAAAAGAGCAATATCACCTGAACAACTTCTGCAGGCTCAAAGCTCAGCCTCCTTCTAGATCCGTCCCGCCTCAAGCCTCTAGTAGGTCTCCTTCCAATGCTCACTCCAAGATGTCATAACTAAGGGATGAACATCAAATC
>APFE030475659.1:27271-46352 GCA_000404065.3 Pinus taeda | reverse complement strand
CTGTTTTTTAGATTTTGGACTAGGTCTGGAAGGAGGGGTTGCCCTAGGCCATGAGTGCAGCATCACAAACCATAATAGTGAGACTTGGAGCTGTAACACAAAGTTGAACCATCATGATAAGAGATCTGTAGGCTGTTGTGAAACATAGAGATATATATTTTGAATGCACATCTTTACCCCACCCTTGGATAGTCACTATCAAAACTTGAGCTCTAGTGTATAATTTTTTTGGACTGAAGTCAATAGTTACTAGTGATAATAACATGAAGCATGTATTGTCCTTCCTTTATTGATGATTCTTCTTGTAAGAATTGGGTCTACTTATTAAAGATCAAGGATGAGGTGTTTAGCAGGTTTCAGGAGTTCAGAGCTCCGATTGAAAGCCACACAAGTATGAATATCAAATTCTTGAGATTGGACAATGTGGGAGAGTATACCTCCAAGGAGTTCAAGGGTTTTTGCAAGAAGGAAGGAATCAAGAGAGATTTGCAGCTCTTTACAACCCAGGGAAAAATAGGGCAGTCAAGCAAAAGTCCATCATAGGGGCTACTAAGGCCATGACACATGAAAAAGACTTGCATATATTTATTTGGAAAAATGCATTAAACACAACCTGAGAAAACATAAGATACAATTATTATATCAATGTCCAAAGAGACATATAGGGTGTGAAATCCAACTATATATATATTTATAAATTATAACTTGATTCTTGTATTTAAAAAAATGAAAATAAAATCTGAATTAAAGCATGTCAACTATTTAGCTTTCATACTCATATTTACCATTTGAGAATGACAGGAAACAACCAAGTTCACAAAAGATTTGATGACTTCAATTTAGCTAATAACATCATCAAATATTAAAGCTATAACAACAAATAATATAAGCCAAGAGTAGAGAACCATGATGAGAAATAAAATCATGAAAGATTAAAACTTACTAATGGTGGAATATTGTGTAGTGTGAAAAATTTTGTTTCAGATCATAATACTACATGAGTGACAATGTCTAAATACAAAAAGAAACATCACATGTGAAATTTAACCTTTCAAATAAGAGACACAATTCACTAGCAGATAGACTATACTAAAGGCAACTAAGAGTACAAAACTAATAAAACACTATATTGATATATACCAGATGATCACAATTTTGAACAGGTTATCAAATAATTAGTATGTAAGTTGTGTGCTGACTGTTCTCAAAGATGAGATGAATGGTGAAAATTGTTCAAAACATGCTTTAGGGTATAAAATAGATTCTTTTCACTTAGGCGTTAGGTACGAGAAAAACTATTTTGCCAAAATCATCAAAGATATACACTCAACATCGTCCTTTTTTTCTTAAACATGAAATGCACAAATTCTTCACAACCCTCATGGGAGCATTGACAACCCAACCCTCATGGAAAAGGAAAAGCTCATGGAAAAAGAGAAGGTCATTTGAAAAAAAAAACCTGAAGATCCATAAGCTTCAACAGAATACCTTGTTTTTGAATATCAAGCATTACCTTGGCATGGAACTGCTCCTCTAGAAGATCCTCACTCATTTATTTACTAAGAAGCTCATATTTATTCTTCTCCATAAACATGCACTCAATTTCTTCCTCATCCTGTAGGGGCACATGGGAAACAAACTCTCGCTCTCTCTGTTGTTGGTTTCCCTTCTCCTGCTCTCCAATTTATTTTGCCACATCCTCCTCTTCCTTGAACAGAACCGTCTTAATGGCAATGGCCTCCCCATTCTTCACCATTAACCTGGACTCCCTCTTGATTGACTCAATCCTATGCCACTCTCTTAGCACCCTAGCCCACATCTCCTCTGCGAGTTGCTTGACTTTCTCCAAGATCTCGTCCTCATCATCCTTGTAGCCATAATAACTTGCATAGTTTCGCCTGTAAATATCATATTTATACATCATCTTCTTTGCCTCCGGGGTTTTATCGAATAGCTCTTTGAGGATGGCTAGGAATTTCACAGGCCCGAGAACCTAGCCACCGCAAGCATTCCTCCTCATCGATATCCGTCACATTTCCATAGTCATTAATAATTCTTGGGTCCATCATTTTATCGTCAAAAATAGTGGGAGCGATTATGGAACCTATGCTCCACATAGGTTTCCTTGTCAGGATTCTGATGTGATTGATACCCCAGGAATCGAGTTCATAAAATGTATTAATGAGGATACCCCGACTGTCCATGCTGATGTTAATGTTCTCTGTCAGAAAAGCCCACATGGGAAAAGAATCGGGATCCTGTTGTGCCAGGTTCATGTCCAATTTTCATAGCTTAAGGTCAAATTTCAGTTCAGGAACGTCAAAAAATTCATTGTCTCCCTCCACGCTCTTCTGCTTCATGTAGTTGAAGATAGTGTGCATGACGGACAAGGCAAATGCCCCGGCTATGCATAAAACCACGATGGGAATCTCGAACTTGTGGCCCGAGCAGTGAATCCATCCCATAGTCATGTCATCGATGATGCTTGAGATTGGAGGAAAATAATGGGGCACCTCCTTGGTATTCAGTTGTTGCTCCAACCATTCTTCTAAAGGGTTGACTAACTTGTGGGACAAAGTGACTAGTTTATGGAAGGCATCATGGGGAACATTGTCAGAGCTTTCAATTTCTGGAGGTAGTCCCTCGATGGAAGGCATCAGTAGAGACACCATTTTGGATATCCAGATTCGATCCCTGGAGCTAAGGCTAGAGCTGTTTAGCATTCCTGGAAGTCATTGTATATGAAACAACGAGGCCCTGTGAAGCCAGAAGCTTTGCCAGTTCCATGAATGGAATTAGATGGCCCTGTGCCATGAATGGAATGGCCACCACATGTGGTTTGCTCTCTTCCATAATCAATTTGATTCCACAATTGATATAATAACAGGGATATAGTGAAACCCGAGTTAAACCCGTCTTATGCTAGTGCAAATGGTAGCACCAACAAAACGGTGCAAATCCACCTAGTTTCCTTCCAAGTCTGTCATCTGGGCCCCTACTTTGGCATAATTAGGGCCACCAAGCTCTACGATTTGAGCTTCCCAGTGCTCCTTTTCCCTAATTACCTTGTTGATCTCATCATTGAGGTCTGGGAGGCAGTTTTTACCAAGGTCCAGGTTCTGACTGTGCCTTCTCTTCGTTACGGGCCATTCTTCCCCAAAATCTGAGAGCCTACAATCTGATCTACTATGTTTAAAGCCCTAAGCCCTCCTTGCCCAGAACTGCATTTGATTTTCTATGTTTAAAGCCCTAAGCCCTTCTTGCCTCGAACTTCACAAAATAACTAGAAGGTATGAGAAGATTTCATCGAATAGGTAATCGTATGGTTAAAAAGGTGGGAGCAGGGGTTGGAATTTGGAGTTTGGATCTATATGTGTCCCTCAAGAACCTTTTCTCTTGAAGAAATTAAAAATTTACCTTTCAATTACATTAAAATTCCATTTTAAATAAAAGCAATAAAAAAAATAAAACTTTAATACATAAGATTATAATATATATATATTATTCATAATTTTGACCATCACGAATGGAATTATTTCATTCAAGTTAATTTGATTGATGTAGAGATAATTAATTTTTTAGAAAAATTATAATCTTAGATTGGGGACAATTGCCTATAAATAGAAATAAAAAACAATAAAACACTTAAATTGTTTTTTTTTTTTTTTTTTTTTTTTTTTTTTTTTTTTTTTTTTTTTTTTTTTTTAATCGAATTCTGCATTTTTTATCATACCAAAATTCTAATTCGAATAAACAATTACTTAAAAAGATAAAAACCTGGAGTTTTTTGGGCAACCATGAGTCCGTCCTTATAACCTCCACCACCTGCAATATTTGACAATATTCAAGAAACAACCAACTTGATGAACAGAGTATGAAAACAGTGCTACAACCACTTCCTTGAGAATAAAAGAATAAATATACACAAAATCAAAGATCTGTAATATCCTAATCTTTACATTTTAATGTTTTAGGTAAATTTTACATGCGAACTATACAATTAACACATTATATACAAACTACATTAAAAATGAAAGTAATTAACACATTCTGCATTAATCATCTCATTCCATCTTAGTTATTTTTGAGAGTATAAATCAAATTTCTTCTATAATTTTGTTGAATCGAAATAAGATAAATGTGCCTTATGCCACTTCCTCAGTTAAAACCCAAAATCATGATTGAATTAATTGTATCATTTGTTTTGCATATGCTGCTAGTAAATGATACATAAATTTATTATTTTCACTGAGATATCAAGATTCATTAGAATGCATCTCCAAACTTTGTTAAAAGTATATAGTTTTCACTAAAATTTGAAAATTTTAGAAAGTGCCATAACATATTTCGAATTAAATTCACAAGGCTAAACAATTAAATGGACCATAGCCAATCCATTGAAGAAAGAGTTGAGGATTTTCTTTCTTGGATGACTATGGCTGAGAAAATTGGGCAGCTTACTTAGGTTGAGTGTGGGGCAGCCAACCCTGATGAGGTTTTGAATTTTCTTTACATTTTACAGGAATCTCTGGGTCATTTCTTTCATATTTCTTTCAAAGAGGCTTCATACCTATGCCCATGTTTTAAAATGTCTTCAATGCCCATAAATAAAAGAGCTTCCTTTCGGGGAGCTCTTTCTATCATTAGAACTTCAAACTATAGAGCCAGGTTATCTAGAAAAGAGGAAATTAAAGCATGCATATATTTTAGAATGTGCATTTCTGAGGATCCAAAATTGTTTGGGGAGAAGCACACCCCACATTTTGCAGAAATGGCCTGAGTGTAATTCCACCTTAGACGAAAGCTAGATAGAAGTCGTGAAGCAGGGCTTGACAAAGAGGTTGGTCATTATAGGGCCCTCCCAAAACTGAAAAAACCTATGTTGGTTTGACCATTTCCAGAATCCTCTTATCTAACATACAATGTGATCCTATTCTGGTCGTTTGGTATACCAACCATGCACTAAATCAGTTCTTGGAATCCATTTATTTCATAGATAAAAATATTGTTTGAATCAGTGGCGATTCAAAAATTCAATATTGAAGCCAATGTTGAATGTTATTTATGAAATACTTCGTGATAGCAAAAATGAATTAATGTGTACCAATATGCAAGATAAAATCAACATGTGTTCAACCTGTCTGAGAGGTATGGTAGAAAGGGACGAGAGATTAACTAGTGGTCAAAAAGGCGATGAGAAATTTAAAGGGAAGAAGAAAGTGTCGAATAAATCTTCTTCAACAGAGATATCTCTAGAAAACATACTTAGTTCCCAGTATTTATGGTTGTTTCCCCAAGAATCAAGGATCAATTTGCAAAATCATTAGTTGCAGAAAGCCAATGAAAAGGTCGAGGAGGACTTTCACAAATCTATATGAGAGATACAAAGAAATATGTGATGGGCTACTTCAACATGATCATAAGCCAAGCCTCAAAATTTTAAGAAAATCAAAAGTTGTGGGAATGACAAACACTAGGGCTGCTCAAAATATGTCCTCCTCTAGGCATTGCAAGCAGAAATAGTGGTGATAGAAGAGGTCGTCAAGGTTTTGGAGGCCCGTGTTCTTCCTTGCATCAACTCCTTCACTCAACATCTTATTCTCCTCATCAATCACTTACAGTTGTGTCCTTTTGTTGTGAAAAATGAATTACGCACGAAATACAAATTGGACATCTCCCTCTTTGAGAGATTGATAAGCAAAAAGATTGAGCATGTGAACCTAAGATGCCAAAGAAGAATGAGGCCTGCAATTTCAATATTAATATCTAATCTCTATCCTTCATTGTAGGGATTGATAAGTAGAGAGATCAAGCATGAAACCCTAAGATGCCAAAGATGAATGAGGCATGCAATTTCAAGATTAATATATGATCTCTATTGTTCATTGCAGGACCACAACAACGTGAGAAAGTATGAATTTAACATCAAAGGAATTAGAAGTGATGTGTTTTTCTTAAATCATAAAGCCATGTAATCCTAGGTATTAGACAACAACAACAAAATTAATGTAAACGAAGCACGATTTGCATTAACATGGACATGAGCTTTCATTTAATGTTTAATGGGCTATATAGAAACTACAAACAAAGATAGGTGACTCTAGGCTTTCGTATGTGATTGAATTGGTAGATGGAATATAGATTGAAAATAAATGGGCATAATGACGTTTTGGAAAAAAATTGAAACGTCAAAAATACAGGTTACACCATTTCAAGCATGTCATGAAAAACAGACATCCACAAATTCTAGACATCAAATATGGGAAAATGCTGAAGATGGTGTATTGTTGTGTAATCGATTTGTGGGTGGTGGAACACTGTTTTTGGCTTTTGTTGAATTTCAAAATAATTTAATTTTAATTTAATTTTTATATTTTATTTTGTTAATGAGAAGGAATTTTTTTGAATTTGGGCTTCTATTATTCATAATGATGAATGATAAGTTTTCCGAATTAATCACAACAATGTTTTATGGGACTGAGGTCAATGTTTTGAACCCTCAATTGTGGTTCATCATCAGGAAAAGGAATTTTGTTATAAGATTATATAGTTTTGAAGTAATATAAGTGGGCGATTCACATGTTTAAAGTGTGAGTTGAGTAACATATAGATCTCATGGATGAGACTATGTCATTGAAAGAGCTTAGTGATGTTTATCTTTTTTCCGACATATTAGATACCTAGCCTTTTCGAAAAATCTTAGTCGATTTTTCATTTGAGAATCACTAATCATGTATAGGAGTTTTTAAGCTTGAATAATATTAAATGGGATTTAAGATTTTAAGTAAGTTTGGAGTTTTGGATGTTTAATTGAGTTAATTAAAGAAAAGTGTTGTTATTATTCCTTCTAAGGTTTAAGTCTTTAAGTGATATATTTATTCTTGTGTTTGTGCCTATATGTATTGGTGCATGAAAAAATAGTATATAAAGACGGTAGAATAGATACTCTCAATATCATTCAAAACAATTTCATAAAAATCTAGTATTGTTATATTCATTATATACATTAAAACTACATAAATAACTTGATATCCAAGTTAAAAACTAGTATCTTAAGTTCAATGGATATAACCTTGATAATAAAAAATGTAAATATCCCTGAAAAGTTAAGCCTTCAACTAAAGGAAATTTGTCATCTACTAATTAACCAACATTTATCCTTGTAGGTATTCTTAATAATATATGTGACCCGACTATAAGCCCAATCCCATTTTGGATAATTTATCAACTTTTAAATTGAATTCCTATCAATGTGATCAAAGGATATAACCTTGAAGATTCTAAAAAGCTTCATAACTCCAAACGTCTATTGATGTAATAAAGAAGTTTTTAAGGAAGTATAACCTTTCAGCCAATCTATAACAACTTCTAAATTCCCTATCACTTTTATGTTTAGATTGTTGAAAAAATTAAAGTGATTAAAATAAACCACTAATTCATATTATTGTAGTACTTGTTAGGTAGTCATATTTTCATTCCTTGACTAAATTACTTATTTGTGTTAGTAATTTTTAGTTGTATTACTTATTAGCTAGTCATATATTTTAACCCAAGGCTAAATTAGTCATTTTTTCTAGTCATTTTTAGTTGGGTCATGTAATATTGTTCATTTTTGGTAGTATTTCACTTGGAAAAGTTGTGGTGACTAAATTTTTTAGTCGCTTAGTCACTAATTTCTTATTTTCTACTAGTGCATGGATCCATATTTTGTCAAAATATGTTCATTGAATTAAAAATTGCTGCCAAATAATAAAATAAATTAAAATCAATAATGAGGAAAAAGTCAACGTCGACGCAAAAGGTTGTTTGCACCAGGGGCCATTTACGTGGAAGTTGCTCTTGATGGCTCATGAAGGGCTAACATGTACATGAGGGAATGAACCCTGGTGGGAGAATATTGCCTCCACTGCTTTACTGAAGCTCCCATCAAGAGTCTTAAATTTTTTTATTGAAGGAAGTTGCCGGTAACAGTTTTATAAAAAAAAAATAGATATAAATTTTTCCTCAGAAGTGTCATAACCAATGGAAATGTCCTCTGGTATAGACTATTTTCCACCAATCATAGATGAATCCCTCCAATTTAAGTACTGTAAAATTGGTCATGTCTTCTTAATTCATTGGTTTCATTCAAAATGTGTCTCTAACTTGTGAATCCAAGTCATTGCATGGATTTTTCTTTTTCCATCAAAAGTTGGAATTCCTAATTTGTTGAGGTAAGGCTTGTTGAAGATCTTGTGCTACAGATCACTCCATTTTCTTTATACTTCCTCAGAGATCGTATAACTCCTTGAAGGATACCTCCCATTGAAACTCTACTCAGTTAAGCTTGTGGGCTTTCTGAGAATCCTTCGTTCAAATCTTTAGCACTTCAAATTCTGGATGAGGATTGACATGTTCATTGAGAATATGAGGTCACAAGAAGTCACCTATAAATGCACCTATTATTGACATATTCACATCAAAATTATTGCTTAACAAATAAGCCAATAAAAAAACTACTCATGGATCCTTGACCATTTCCTGAAGAGGTAAGTAGAAAATACCTTGATAGATCAGACATCGAGAGCACATTTTGACATGAGGATACATCAAACCTTGATGAGAAATGGGGTCTAGAGTTTTACTGTTAAGAGTTTTTCATTAAAAAAAAATTCAGGGGATCAATGGTAAAAAAAGCACTGGAAGTTTCAGGATCCATTTCATAGGCTCAGGATCTATTTCCTTCACTCACAGATATACTTCCATGTCGGATCTTTCCATTAGTGATTGGGGATCTAGAGCTTATCATTCCAGTGACCCTAAATTTCCATTTAGCAGCAATTTTCTGAGCCTCTTTTTTCGTCTCCAAGGAGACCCCTTCTGGCGACAAAACAAAAGGAAGGGAATCCAAGAGAAAAACATAGGCATGTATCTATGCATCAATGTTCATAGTCTATTTACCATCTAGATAAAATCCCTTCAGGGTCTGCAGAACCATCTTGGTCAGGTCTGTGACATATCTCAGCTCTTCAAAGTGCCTCTACATGCACTTCTCTAAGTTGTTGAAGTGGTATTCGAGCTCCTTTCACTGGAAACTGAGGTTTACCAGGGTCGAAGAATGGGAATGCAGCTCCAAGAACGCCATGTGGAGCTGATCCTTCTTGGATGATACCTCATCCATGGCTGCCAAGGTTGAACTCACTAGCAGCCAGTAAAATTACAGTCTAGAGCTTAACACATGAAACCCTGATGAAGATAGGCACATGAAACCCTGATGCAGCTTAGAAAATGAAACCCTCATGCAAATGAAAGTCATGATGCAGCTCGACAGGTGGAACTGTGGATATGAAGCTCTATGGAGCAGAACTCGTCTTCCATTAAGGGACAACAATAAGTTTCTATGGCATAAAAGAAGGCATAAAATAAGTTAAGCACCAACAAGGGGTGAAAAAAAAGTTCATAAAACATATAGCATTAGCCAATTGGGAAAATGTTACCACTACTAGTTGATTAGATTCAACCAAGAATTCTTCCCTGCTAGCTAAGGTTCACAGTGCAAATATCTTCTCATCCTTACAATTATGATGAAAAGAATCCATCAGTGGGACTAGATCATCTTGTCTTAAATCAAAACCCTTATCATTTGGTATGATAGCTAAGGAGTGTCAAGGCATGCCAAGGAATGAAAAGGTGTACTAACACATGGCAGACAGTGTCAATGGATGGTGAGGAGTGTTAGGGAGAGTCAGGGGAACACAAGGGAGAACTAGGTCAAAATGCTTAGAAATGAACAAATAAGAGTGTGTGTCAAGGAGTGTTAGTGAATTCTAGGTGTCCCAAGGATGAATTATTTTAGGAGAATTTCAAAATAGGACTTGCAGGAGGCAAGCCTATGGTTGTCATAAGGTGCAGACAAAGAAATTTCAAAGAAAGGGAGACACTGGGTTGGGCACAATATTGTTTTCTAATGAACTATTTAGGTTCCCAAGTCACAAAAAAGGTAAGGTTATCTGTGAGGGTGTTAGTGTTAGTCAGTTCAACCTGTCACCAGTGATCAAATATTCTCTTGCAAGGTGTTGCTAGGGTGTCAAGTCAAATTTTTGTCATTTAAGTGACTCTTCAAATAAAACTTTGGTCACTAGCTAGTGTGTCTAGGGCTATTTCCACTATCTCAAGAATTTCATATGTCAGTCACTTTCATCATTCAGTTGAGTCTACCATCATGAAAACATCATTAATATCACTTTAGTCACATCATCATGGTCTCCATTTAGCTCAATGTCACCATTAGGTCATTAGATTAAGGTCACAAAATTAATCATTTCATGTATAAATCTGGCAAGTGAGGAGTAGCATTAGGTAAATTTGTTAAATAACACTTGATTTCAAATGTAATTTATGTTTTTTGATTTAATAATGTTCCTAGGTTCTAAAGTTACTAGAAGAGGTCCTAAGGCTACAAAACTTGAAAAGAAGGTGAATTGGTGAGGTGGGCTATCCTACCTCATTAATCACTTAGACACCAAAAGAAAATTATAAGAGCACATGGAGGAGCTCATTCACACTCATTTTCACTTGTCTACCATCCTAGCATCAAGCTCCCCCCTCTCCTTTGCAAAAAATTGTGATTCCATAGCCCTCACTGACAAAAATTGACTATCGTTGCACACAAAGAACCTTTGTTGTGCACCTGGACAACACGATGCGCACAGGAAGCCTTCGTTGCGCACGGGGCATAGTTGTCCAAGATTGTTGTTTGACCACCAAAATTCATTTTTCAAAGCTCCTCTTCAGTCATTACATCCTCCAAGCTCTATAACAAGTAAGTTTAATCATTTTCATGCCCTCCTTTGCGTCATATGTCAAGAAAATGATCAAATACTTCTTCTTCTAGGGTTTACATGATTTTCATGGTTTTGATCCTTAAATGTTGAGTTGTTGCCCTAAACCCTAGATTCCTTATCCCTACACTTCTATTTGCATCTAATACACCATTTCCAGCAAGCAACCGCTCAATGCATTGCCGAACTTGCAACTATCCAAACAGAGGTGGGAGGTCTTTGCGCTAAGATCTCCGCACCTGCAGAGTTACTCAAGGGTGAGTCATGATGAGTCTACATCTGAGCTGTCTTGTAAATGATCGGAAGTAGAAGCATTCGAAAATGAGTTTTCACAGGGAAAATCAATAGTGGAATAATCACAAGGGATGTTAGGATGAAGCAGATGAGGTGTGGCTAGAAGGAAGTCACCCTTCACCATGAGCTCTTCTTTAGATTCTCGCACACACTCATCATGAATGATGATGTAGGTTGGCTACATAACACCAACTCTGTCGATAGCTTGATCCTTTTTCCCAACAGGTGAGGAGTCCGGAATGGAAGAACACAAGAAAGTATAATCTCGAGGATCAACAAAATGTGAGGATGGAGGTCAAGCGAACGAGTCCATGTGACAACCAGCAGGCTTGCAAGCAAAATCTACACAAATATCAAGAGTAGGTGGGGTGGGAGGATGTGACAGTTCAACCAAGGTGTGTGTATGATCTCCTACATTACTTCGCGGTGGTGGAGCTATTTGATGAGGTGAAGGTGGATAGTCACTTGTAACAGAAATGGTGTTTGCTTGTGATTGTGTAGTTCCATCACTGAAGTGTTTTGAGTAGGGTTCGAATATGTGAAGAAGATACTCAAATCTTCCAACAAGAAATTCCTAATCAATATCATCTTCTGGGAATTGGTATGCAAGATTACAAAAGCGCGTGTAAAATTGTTCAACAGATTCATCGAGTGCTTTTCGTAATTTCATAATTTCTTTGTTGAGTGCTTGATGGTTGAAGTGATTGAAAGCACGATCTATCTCTGTGACTAGATGAGAAAGAGAATGAATGGATTTTTTGGGTAGCATGGCACACTAGTGCATTGGGTGCCCTTGAAGCGTATAGATGAAAAACGTGCAACTCATGTATTCTTCAAAGAATCCACATCTTTTGCATGAGCTTACAACGCCGACTGCATGCCTTACAAGTCTATGTAGCCTCCACCATTAATTTTTTATGAGACAAGTTATCCGAGAGATTTTTTGAGACGATGAAATTGTTTCCATAAGACATACATTCCGGAAGAGCAACTCGGTAGTTAGTCATGATAGATGTGTAGAGATTCAAAACAGATGTGAGGACTCAGCTTGTCATTTGGCCCTCCTTCTAGCGCCAAAATGTTGACGATGCTGGACTCGCCAACATGTCAAAGGGGATCTCCCCAGTAAGAATTCCCAATTAGACCTTGGACCATTTGGTGTAGGTGTTCGAAATAATACTGAGAGGGGGGGTGAATTAGTATTATCAAGTCAATTATTTTCTTTTTCAAACCCAGATCATATACGCTACTTTAGTTAGTGAAAACCACGTATATATGCAACTATAGATAAGGAAACCTGCGTATACCATGCAGACTTATAATTTAATTTATCTTACAGATGTTGATCATTAATTTGTGTATTAGAATCAAATAAACAATAACCAGAAACAATGAAATAGAGCAGAAGACAATCACACACAAGAACACAAGATATAAGGTGGAAACCCAATGTGGGTGAAAACCACCTGCTGCAATTCGTCTCTATCTTCCTTTATTTAGAAACTTCTTTTTACAATGTTTCTGTACTGGTGCAGTCCTTTACCAGTACGCAGGCTGCTACCTGCAAAGAGTTACAACCCTCTCTCGTTCTCCAGCTTTTCTTGGAAGGGAGCTACAACCCCCTTTGCTCTTGTACTAGCTGGGATACTAGTACGCATGCTACTACTGCAGAAGGCTACAACCTTCTATTTTCTTCTAGGGACAACGTTTCATAAATTTTCAGACTAGATCCACAAATAATATCAATCAAACATCAAGAAATTCTGCATCAACCAATCACCTTTTCACTAATCAAAACTGAATCAAAATAAACACTTCTCTGACAAATGTACCCAGTTCACAGTAATAGTAATCACACACCACTTTTGAACCCAGATCACTGCAGCAATCAATAGAAGCAGCTAGAACATAAATCAAGAGATGTACGCTACTTCACTATTCAGAAACCTACGTGCATACGCTTGTGTGTCAAGACCAACCTGCGTATACGCTACTTTCACTTACAAAAACAACGTGTATACGCACCTTCGCTTCACTGAACCTGTGTACAGATCTATAAAGGATAATTCATTCTTTCAAACATTCAGACATAAGTTAACCCAGATTATTAGATTTATAGATAAAGCATGCACCACATATCACAGATCAAAATCATATAGAGATACCACTATTCAAGCATTAAGATTTTGACCCATCAAGAGAACTTATCCTTTTCTTGTGCTCAGGTTCCTCCTTCATTCAGATCCAGATCTGCACCATAACCCAATCACTAGTATTCCAGATCTAGCATAATATCAGATATTCAATAATCCAGATGATCTTTGCCCAATGATCTTCTTCCTCTTTTATAGTCTTGCGTTTCACAATACCACGGCCCAAAACCATAACAAAACAATACCAAGGACCCAATACTTGGGATCAACACATTAGACAAGATACCAAGGTCCAAAACCATAGGTTCAAATACCAAGGACAAAATACCATGGACCAAAAATAAGTTTTCCCACATGTACACGCCTTTCCTTGCGTGAAAGTGCGTGTATACGCATACACGCCTTTGGAACGTTCAACCCGCGTGTATACATGGCTTCGTCAAGGTGAACCTGCGTATATCTCTTTTCCTTCATTCTGAGAGCCTGAACTGTGATTTGTCACCAGAGTGAGTTGCCATCAAGGACAACACCTGTGCCATAGCGCCAACCTGTGCAATAATGCCAACAGTAGGAGTCCCAGCAGTGGGTCGTAAGGTAATGCCTTGGCCGTGATGTCTCACAGAGGCAAGTAAGATAACTCTGTAAGTAGCAAGGGTGTGACCACTGTAGTGAGTCAAAGAAGGTGAATGAGAGGTTCTAACACATGGGGGGTGAGATGAGTGCACCCCTTGGCAACCTGTAGCAGTACTTAGTTGAGAAGGGAACACAAGAGAGAAGATGCATCCAAAGCTAGAAAGAAGATCAGTCGACAATCCAAAGTGATGGTTAAACCAACAACACATCTACAAGAAGATTCAAATAATCGCATACGAAGCAATTCATAGACAACTACATAAGGTAAGCAACATATATTTCTAAGCAACCAAAGTAGTCCAACTACAATCACAACATATGCATGAAAATGTGTTGGCTCTTATTATATAAATAAGTGTAATTCCCAATCATAAATACATCCATGTAAACCTGCTAGCCCCAACAGTGGAATGTTACAACCGCATTCGGCTTCTCCTCAAAAGAGATGTACTAGCTCTGTGCAATGGAGAAGCCAAGGCACGTTACAATACTATCCAAGCTTTCTCCAAGATAGTCTTATTAGAAGCTTGGCTGACCAAAAGCATTTATAATGAGTTATGAGGGACTATTTATAGCAAAGGGTGGGGTGACCCTTCACTTTCCACTTTGTGATAGTTTAACTACCCTCATGACTCTTTACCTACTCCATGTGTTAGGTCCCTATACTACTAGTGTAACCCCTTATTGTTATTAGTACAACCCCCTTATTATATTGTTGTGCCCATGTAGTCCCCATATTATTATTATTGTGCCCCATAGAAGCCCACTATTGTTATTACTATGCCCTTGCATTATTATTTTTATGTCGGCTCTGATTATATTATGACCCCTTAGGCTCCTACATATAGAAAGGAGGTCTCATCATTTGTATCATCCGAGAATTGTTCATTTGTGTAATGTAAAGGAGGTTGCCCCCTCGAAGAGGCTAATTTCTAAGGCGTTCATCTATATTTTCTATCTTTCTGTGAGCTGGTTTCATAACATTTGGTATCAGAGCTTTGGATTCTATGGTTCCGCTACTCCAAATAGGTCATCGTAGAATTTTCGTTATAACTTTTTCGCTATGAAGTTTCAGAAGCTAAAACAAAAACCCATTTGAGTCAAAATCTTTCTGTATCTCGACTCAAAATTTCAGATCTTCGCTCTCTATGTTTTCGGATATATGATCTGAGGAAGTTAGGGTTTTGGAAAACTCCATAATTCCATCTCAAACAGGTCATCATGGAATATTTTCTATAATTGTTTTTCTGTGAAGGGTCAGACTCTAAAATTACAACCCATTTGAGCTGCAATTTTGGTGACACTCGGGCTCGAATTTCAGATCTTGTTTCGCTATATGTTTGAAGATACAGTCCAAGACATTTAGGGTGACCTTGGGAAAATCATCATAACTTTATCTCTGAGCATCAGATTGAAATTTCATAAGAATTTGCAGAAAGAGGATGGATTTTAGTTTTCTGTGTATCAGTTTCAGGTCCTAAGGTTGAAACAGTGACATGGGGAACTTTGTACAAGTGTGCTCTACTAAACTAGTTTATAATCAGGACATCATGGGAGATTTGACATAACTCTTCCTTGCATAATCCAATATTGCTCAGACTTGCAGGGTTGGAAAGAGAACTCAGAGGGCTACTGCAGGACGCAATTCCAGAATTTGAAGATTTGAAATTACAGAGTTACATTCGTTTCAAGATCTAGATCCTAAAATCAAGAAAGGGTGATGTGAGAAAGTTTGATGGCAAGGATCTGGTAAATTGGATACTACAGATGCAGCAATATTTTGATCTACATGAGGTGTAACTGTTACAAAAGGTACATATTGCATCTTCATATTTAGAACCGGATCAATCTTTATGGTATAAAGGCCTTTGTTCTCGTAAACCACTTGTTACGTGGTCAATTTTCATGGAGGAAATCATAGCAAATTATGAGGATACAAAGAGGAACACCTTCTTTAGCCAATTTCTAAATCTCAAACAAAAGTATTCAATGATAGAGCACATTGAGGACTTTCAAAAATTGAATATAAGGGAAAATGATATTCTGGAGAAGCAGAGGATTGATGTCTCCATAGGGACTTTAAAGGATAACATTCAACATGAGGTTCATCTTTAGGAACCTGATTCATTGGAAAAGGAATTCAGGTTGGCAAGAAAAGTGGAAAGAAAAACTATGGAAACAAGGAAGTCTACCCCTCACAACTATAAAGATGGAAGTGTTGTTTCTCCTAGCCTTCCACAACCTACAAGGTTGACACCACAACAATTGGATGAAAAAAGAGAAAAAGGGCTTTGTTATAATTGTGATAACAAATACATTAAAGGTCATAAATGTGCTGAGAAGAAATTATTTTACATATATTGTGAAAAGGAGGAAGAAAAGGATCAAGAAACATCACAAGAAGAGGATATACAACAGGAACCAACCCCATAGAAAAAAGAAATGAATCTGACCATATCATGTAAAGCATTGGAAGAATTACCACTCCTCAAACTCTCAAGATAGAAGGACATATAAAGAAGAAAAAGGTTTAAGAAGTGAAAGATCACATCGAGAAAGAAGAAATGAATCCGACCATATCTTGTAATGCATTGGCCGGAATTACCACTCCTCAAACTATCAAGATAGAAGGACATATACAGAATAAAAAGGTAATAGTGTTGATTGATTCGAGTAGTACCCATAATTTTATTCATTGTAAGATAGCCAAGGAGTTGAATTTCTTCCTATATCCAGCACCAGAGTGTCAAGTGATGATTGCAAGTGGAGGAACCATAAATTTCTCTGGAAAGTGCCATAATATTAAGCTATCCATGGGAGAATATGTATTGAATAGCCCAATGCTTTCCATTCCAATGCGTGGTGATGATGTTGTACTAGGTGTCCAATGGATACAATCCTTGGCGAGAATATGTTTCATGAAATTTTCTTTGGAAGGAAAGGAAGTTGAATTAAGGGGTATCACAGGGAAAGATAATCAGCTCTAACGGACTGAAAAAGCTTCTAAAGAAAGAAAAACAAGGCGTAATTGCACAATTATGTTTGCTAGAGGTTCCCACATCGAAATCATCGGTTTCTCCAAATCTCCAAAAAGTCTTGGACAATCATTCCAAGGTATTTGAGACTCCAAAAGGCCTCCCACCTATTTGTGATCTTGACAATGCTATTTATTTGATTCCAGGAAGTGTTCCTCCAAACATCATGCCTTACAAATATCCATATGCCCAAAGGGATGAAATTGAATGTACGGTTGCAGAAATGCTAGAGGTTGGTATAATTATCCAACCAAATTTGATAAATAAAGCAAGAGATGAATGGAAGAATGACAAAGCAGGATGGAAACTCATTGAAAAGTTGCAAAAGATCCCAATACAAACAATATGGCCAGAACTTCATGAGGAAGGAAAAATCATATTGGAACCTAGAGTAGTCATAGAAACAAGAACCCAATAGCTACGAAATCAATTCAGAGTATCTCGTCAAGTGGAAGAACATACCCGCTAAATATTCCACATGGGAGGACAAGAATTTTATATAGAAGCATCAAGGACTGCTCAAGCATTGAGGACAATGCTTTTTGAAGGAGAGGGGCATGTTAGGTCCCTATATTACTAGCGTAACCCCTTATTTTTATTAGTACAACCCCCTTATTATATTGTTGTGCCCATGTAGTCCCCATATTGTTATTATTGTGCCTCATAAAAGCCCATTATTGTTATTATTGTGCCCTTACATTGTTATTGTTATGTCGGCTCTGATTATATTGTGACCCATTAGAATCCTATATATAGAAAGGAGGTCTTGTCATTTGTATCATCCAAGAATTGTTCATTTGTGTAATGTAAAGGAGGTTGCCCCCTCGAAGAGGCTGATTTCTAAGGAATTCATCTATCTTTTCTATCTTTTTCTGAGTTGGTTTCATAACACCATGACTGTTACATCCAAGTATTGACACTTGACTTACACTTAACATGACTCAACATTATAATGCACATGTACTCATGTGAGACAAAATTGCCATGCAAGACATCACTGACACTCGGTCCGTTGTGATGAGACCAACTCTTTGACATGCTTGTGATAGTGAAGGTGGCGAGATGATGCCAATCTTGGTCGTCCGTGATGGTGTGCATACACCCCATGTTGACATCTTGCTGAAGCAAACTCTTGCCTCTGTTCTATCTGGTGCATTGGTTCGGTTCCTCCATCCAACTCGTCTGCTAATATGCGCATGGTCTTCTTGAGTGCGGCTGAACCGGCACACACTGATGCATAGTGTTCGTGCTGATCTTCAAGTATGTGCTGGTGGTCATGGGCATTAACTTGCTTTAGTACATGTTCAACTCTAGTTGGACTTGATGTCTTTTCCTTGGTGAGTGTTCTGAATTGGTTGGATTGCAAGCGTGCGCACAATGACATGCATGCTACTGAAACCCTTGAATGCGATCAACAACACTACTCACAATCTCTGCTTTGTACCAGCTACTGGGATGGATCTTTAACTTGTACGGGCATAGTTTCATCCGTGACTGCATGTTGCGTCCACTGCTATCCCTATTTCTATTGCAACTCATTCGTTTGTATCTATAGCTTCATGTTCTTCCTTGAGTTGTTGCTTCAACACATGCAACTCCTTCTTTGTTCCATTCTCTGCCTTTGCACGATCTTCATGTCACGCCATCACCTCATAGCCTGATTTTCCCAAGTTTCTTTCATCATCAATGGATCTGCTTGATATTGCAACTTTGTTCCGCCTCTATGTTGTCAACAACCTTCCTCTTGCATTCATTGCATTCGTTGTGTTCACTGCATTCACTACACTCGTTCTGTTCGCTGCATTCGTTGTGCTTGCTGCATTCAATATGTTGCCTTCACCTGATGTTCATGATGTTGGTCATTGTGATATCTTGATGTTCTTTTCTACAAAAAAATTGATGTCTTCGTGAGGAGGCAAGCTAATAAAAATTTGATTGACTACATCTCTAGGTGTGCTCTGAGCGGTGTCTTTGACTCTGCCCTCTTGGAAACCATTGCACCTACACTGCTAAGAGGCAGAGGAACACCTGCAATACCTAGAGACATGGAAACACTCATGGAAAGCATTTTTTCAATTGAAAACCAAAATGAACTTGAGAACCGACTTGCAACATAGCTGTGTTGGAAATAATACTGAGAGGGGGG